>CP092885.1:31422218-31455016 GCA_030710605.1 Cordylochernes scorpioides | reverse complement strand
CTTTCTACATTAAAATTATTCATAACAGATATAAAACATTTAAATTAGATCTTAAAACAGCAAAAACTCTACTGGAAACATTTTTAAATTTTAACTATATAGAATTTAAAAATAAAATATATATTCAATCAGAAGGCGTTCCCATGGGTACTTCTTCTAGTCCGTTATTAGCAAATTTAATTTTGTTCTGGTACGAAAGAGAATACTTTCTACAAAATAATATTAATTGGCAAATATTCCGATATGTAGATGACATAATAATATTTAATAATCCACTGTTTAAAAAATTAATACCTGAAATTTATCCTAAATACTTGAAACTTAAGAACAATGAAAAAATTTATAGAAACAAAAAAGTTAACTTTTTAGACTTGAATATAGACCTTACAAATAGTGCTGTTAGAGTTTATAACAAAAAGAGTAATTATAATTTCAATATTATAAAATACTGTAATATGAATTCTAATATATCATTAAATTGCTGTAAAGGTATATATTATGGTCAGTTTCTAAGATTTTATAGAATAAATAATATATTAGATAATTTCATAGAAGATGTTAAAAATTTAAACATGGAATTTATTAAAAACAAATTTAGTATCAAACAAGTAAAATATTTCAACAGTATATCAATTATAAAATATTTAAAAAAAAATAAATGGAAATATCCATTTATGAAATCAACTTTCTATAATTTCTCTTAATATTAACTAATACAAATTTATAACCTTTAACAGTTAATTAAACTTTGATTAAATAACTGATTAAAAGATTTTTTCACAAGATATTTAAAGTTTTAAAGTATATAGTTCATTTTTGTTTAATCTCCAATTTCTGGGGAGGAAAATGGAAGTTAAATAAAGTTGAATTTGCACAATTAATAGCTTTATTAAACTCTTATAATTTGCCTTTTTAAAGGAATATTAAAAGATGAATAAGTGTTAAATCAGTTATTTTGATATAACTAGCTGTAAAGATTATAAAATTTAGCTTTCTTCCTTTAACTATTTTTCCTTTCTTCTTTAATTTTCTTGTTGTTCAAAAAAATTCTGAAAAAATGGTCTAAATTTGAAATATGGGGGGACATTCCCCTCCCGCGACATGTGTGAGCCAGAAATAGATACTCACAATGAAGGACGCAGCGGCCGAGGTAAGTTTGTATCTGTTATATATGTTCATTTAAATATTTCACTGAAACAACTTAATATTAACACATAAAATCCGGTTTAAAGGAGATCTATGACATAATAAATAAGGGGTTGAAATGTCGCTGGAATTTTATCTGATGATCCCCGTTCCAGCAGATCTCTTTTTCCAATTTATTTCAATTTAAAGTTTTTTGTGTATGTCTGGTCTACCATTAGGGTTTCAAAACATAATATCCAAACTTATAACAAATGTTAATTCATACTATAGATATATTACTAAATACAACTATTTATAATCATATTATAAAATAAAAAAACCTTTAAAAATCTTTAAAAAAAAAGAATAAAATATAAAATCATAAAAAAATATATATATATATACTAACAATCTTATCTACCTTCTTTATAAAACTCTCTTTTGTTTTTTTTTTCTTTGCCTTATTATTAGTTTGATTAAAAGTGCATGGTTCTGTCTTTCTATCTTTTTTCTAACTATTATATATATTATCTCTTCGATTATTCTATATATAGGATTAGAGTATGTCTGAATGACGTGTAAAAGCCGATGTAATAGACGTTACTTTGTTAATTTTTTTTATTGTTATTAATTATAATTATATAATTAACTTGAGGATGTAATAGAAGTAAAGATTTTTTTTTTTTTCTCTCTCTATCTACAAATTAATAACATTTTACAAAATTTTATAATTTGTATTTAAATGATCATAATAGTGAAGATAATCTTAATACAAAACTGGACTATAAAATTAAATAACTATTTATTATTATAATTAATTTAGATTTAGCTTGCTAATCTAATCAAATCTAACTGATATAAGTTATCATTATTATCAGTTTGCTCATTAAGTTTTTTAAAATTAGAATCACTGTTATAATTTTGTTATATAGTTTCTACACTATATTAATTCATATGAGCTTGCTCTATGATATATTTTTTTTTATATATAACTTAATATACAAATTAAATTATATTAGATATTCTAATATAAATAAATCTTCATACAAATTTTAATTATCTTTCATTGTTTGATTATTTAAAATTAAATTATAAAAGTAATTCTAGAAAAAAAATAATTTCAGAACTTTTGTTTTTTTCAGTGTTTTTGTTAGTTTAAAGATGTTTTTTTTATTAGTTATTCTTAAAAATATAACAGATAACAAACAGTAATATCTATATATTTATAGATTAATTATTCAATTTATTACAAACTTTATCAACACAAAAACAATTAAGTAAAATATATTTAAAAAATTCATAAGAATAACAAACTAAAAAAACTAAAAAAAACTACAAACATATTAGTGTTAGCACCTCTTTTATGTTAATTTAAACTCGCTAAGAATTGCCTAAGAAAAAATTGTCAAACTTGTCCCTCTCTTAAGAACCATGACACTTTTCAAACAACTAGTTGTAAATTAGTAAATACTATTTATAAATTAACATGCCAAATTTGTCAACTATCATACATAGGACAAACCTGTAATCCATTAAATATACGAATAAACCTACATAGAAACCACGCTAAAAAATCAATTGGTAATATATATATGAAAGAACACAATCAATTACATACTTTTAACAACTTTAAGATAGAAATACTAGACATATGTCAAAACAAAAAACAACGACTATTATTAGAAAACAACTACATTTATAAACACAACACATTATTCCCTTATGGACTTAACGACGAATTAAACTACACATACAAACCACAAACAGAAGAAATTTCAACTTATGAAATCAGTTGCAAATATAAAAATGAATTTAAAACTAAACCTAATAAAACTAGAGGTAAAACTACAAATAAATTAGGTTACATTGAATTTGAAGAATTACTAGACCCAAAACAAATGTACACTAACAACTTCGTCGATAAATTTATTAAAACATTATTTAAACTAAATAATAATAAATTTATCAAACTCATAGAATATATTAAAATTCATAATCTGACTAACAGATTAATAGATATTACACACGACATCTTTAAATACAGAAAAATTAAACAAAATACTAATAACATTAATATTATCATTAAATTTAATAACAATTTATTTAATCATATTAAATTTAATGATATTTTTAATAACCAAATCATCAATAATCTTTTCCCTATAAAAAATTTAAATTTTAAAACAATCTGGAGATACAATAAAAATATAGGTAATTTAGTTTGCAATTATAACCAATTTATTAATAATTTAGCAAATTTTAAAAAAATTAAATGTAATTGCAACAACTATATTGATAAATATAAGTTCTCAGGTCATATATTAACTAGCAACTTTTCTTTTTTAAATCCAGAATATCAAGAAATTTTAAATAAAGGGTATAAATATATACCTCAAATTAAACACAATTATAATAATACAATTAAATCTATATTAAAAGATATAGATATTTTCATAAATAAAACTAGTATAAGATACAGTATTCCAGAATTTACTTTTCTGGAATGGAAACATAATATTAAAAAGGAAATTATAAATTATTATAATAATACACTTAAATACACAAAACCCAATTCAGACATTCCTTCTTTTAAAGAAAATATAATTAATTTACAGAAGGACTATATTATCACTCCTATAGATAAATGTTCCAATAATTTATCTTTAATTTGTAAAAATCTATACCACGATATACTAAAAAAGGAAATTGATAATAATCATAAATACACTTTTGCTAGAACTACAGGCACAAAAATCAAAAAAGACATCAAAAATGTTGAAAATTCACTAAAAATTTATAATAACCACAAAAATCCAAACATACCAAAGTTCTATATAATTCCTAAACTACACAAAAAACCTATTTCTTTCAGAACAATCACATCTGGTATAAATTCAGTCATAAAAAATATTGATATACAATTAGCCTCAACACTACAATTTATTATAAATAAATTAACTAATAAATATAATTATAAATTTATCGACTCAAATAAAAAAATCATTAATTATTTAATGAACAATTGGACAAACATTGAAACAGTACACACATTTGACTTTGAGGACCTATATTCTAAAATAAATTTAAGAGATCTAAATAATAAAATAACCAATTTATTTAATGAATTCATTAATGACAAAACTTTCTACATTAAAATTATTCATAACAGATATAAAACATTTAAATTAGATCTTAAAACAGCAAAAACTCTACTGGAAACATTTTTAAATTTTAACTATATAGAATTTAAAAATAAAATATATATTCAATCAGAAGGCGTTCCCATGGGTACTTCTTCTAGTCCGTTATTAGCAAATTTAATTTTGTTCTGGTACGAAAGAGAATACTTTCTACAAAATAATATTAATTGGCAAATATTCCGATATGTAGATGACATAATAATATTTAATAATCCACTGTTTAAAAAATTAATACCTGAAATTTATCCTAAATACTTGAAACTTAAGAACAATGAAAAAATTTATAGAAACAAAAAAGTTAACTTTTTAGACTTGAATATAGACCTTACAAATAGTGCTGTTAGAGTTTATAACAAAAAGAGTAATTATAATTTCAATATTATAAAATACTGTAATATGAATTCTAATATATCATTAAATTGCTGTAAAGGTATATATTATGGTCAGTTTCTAAGATTTTATAGAATAAATAATATATTAGATAATTTCATAGAAGATGTTAAAAATTTAAACATGGAATTTATTAAAAACAAATTTAGTATCAAACAAGTAAAATATTTCAACAGTATATCAATTATAAAATATTATAAATGGAATATCCATTTATGAAATCAACTTTCTATAATTTCTCTTAATATTAACTAATACAAATTTATAACCTTTAACAGTTAATTAAACTTTGATTAAATAACTGATTAAAAGATTTTTTCACAAGATATTTAAAGTTTTAAAGTATATAGTTCATTTTTGTTTAATCTCCAATTTCTGGGGAGGAAAATGGAAGTTAAATAAAGTTGAATTTGCACAATTAATAGCTTTATTAAACTCTTATAATTTGCCTTTTTAAAGGAATATTAAAAGATGAATAAGTGTTAAATCAGTTATTTTGATATAACTAGCTGTAAAGATTATAAAATTTAGCTTTCTTCCTTTAACTATTTTTCCTTTCTTCTTTAATTTTCTTGTTGTTCAAAAAAATTCTGAAAAAATGGTCTAAATTTGAAATATGGGGGGACATTCCCCTCCCGCGACATGTGTGAGCCAGAAATAGATACTCACAATGAAGGACGCAGCGGCCGAGGTAAGTTTGTATCTGTTATATATGTTCATTTAAATATTTCACTGAAACAACTTAATATTAACACATAAAATCCGGTTTAAAGGAGATCTATGACATAATAAATAAGGGGTTGAAATGTCGCTGGAATTTTATCTGATGATCCCCGTTCCAGCAGATCTCTTTTTCCAATTTATTTCAATTTAAAGTTTTTTGTGTATGTCTGGTCTACCATTAGGGTTTCAAAACATAATATCCAAACTTATAACAAATGTTAATTCATACTATAGATATATTACTAAATACAACTATTTATAATCATATTATAAAATAAAAAAACCTTTAAAAATCTTTAAAAAAAAAGAATAAAATATAAAATCATAAAAAAATATATATATATATACTAACAATCTTATCTACCTTCTTTATAAAACTCTCTTTTGTTTTTTTTTTCTTTGCCTTATTATTAGTTTGATTAAAAGTGCATGGTTCTGTCTTTCTATCTTTTTTCTAACTATTATATATATTATCTCTTCGATTATTCTATATATAGGATTAGAGTATGTCTGAATGACGTGTAAAAGCCGATGTAATAGACGTTACTTTGTTAATTTTTTTTATTGTTATTAATTATAATTATATAATTAACTTGAGGATGTAATAGAAGTAAAGAATTTTTTTTTTTTTCTCTCTCTATCTACAAATTAATAACATTTTACAAAATTTTATAATTTGTATTTAAATGATCATAATAGTGAAGATAATCTTAATACAAAACTGGACTATAAAATTAAATAACTATTTATTATTATAATTAATTTAGATTTAGCTTGCTAATCTAATCAAATCTAACTGATATAAGTTATCATTATTATCAGTTTGCTCATTAAGTTTTTTAAAATTAGAATCACTGTTATAATTTTGTTATATAGTTTCTACACTATATTAATTCATATGAGCTTGCTCTATGATATATTTTTTTTATATATAACTTAATATACAAATTAAATTATATTAGATATTCTAATATAAATAAATCTTCATACAAATTTTAATTATCTTTCATTGTTTGATTATTTAAAATTAAATTATAAAAGTAATTCTAGAAAAAAAATAATTTCAGAACTTTTGTTTTTTTCAGTGTTTTTGTTAGTTTAAAGATGTTTTTTTTATTAGTTATTCTTAAAAATATAACAGATAACAAACAGTAATATCTATATATTTATAGATTAATTATTCAATTTATTACAAACTTTATCAACACAAAAACAATTAAGTAAAATATATTTAAAAAATTCATAAGAATAACAAACTAAAAAAACTAAAAAAAACTACAAACATATTAGTGTTAGCACCTCTTTTATGTTAATTTAAACTCGCTAAGAATTGCCTAAGAAAAAATTGTCAAACTTGTCCCTCTCTTAAGAACCATGACACTTTTCAAACAACTAGTTGTAAATTAGTAAATACTATTTATAAATTAACATGCCAAATTTGTCAACTATCATACATAGGACAAACCTGTAATCCATTAAATATACGAATAAACCTACATAGAAACCACGCTAAAAAATCAATTGGTAATATATATATGAAAGAACACAATCAATTACATACTTTTAACAACTTTAAGATAGAAATACTAGACATATGTCAAAACAAAAAACAACGACTATTATTAGAAAACAACTACATTTATAAACACAACACATTATTCCCTTATGGACTTAACGACGAATTAAACTACACATACAAACCACAAACAGAAGAAATTTCAACTTATGAAATCAGTTGCAAATATAAAAATGAATTTAAAACTAAACCTAATAAAACTAGAGGTAAAACTACAAATAAATTAGGTTACATTGAATTTGAAGAATTACTAGACCCAAAACAAATGTACACTAACAACTTCGTCGATAAATTTATTAAAACATTATTTAAACTAAATAATAATAAATTTATCAAACTCATAGAATATATTAAAATTCATAATCTGACTAACAGATTAATAGATATTACACACGACATCTTTAAATACAGAAAAATTAAACAAAATACTAATAACATTAATATTATCATTAAATTTAATAACAATTTATTTAATCATATTAAATTTAATGATATTTTTAATAACCAAATCATCAATAATCTTTTCCCTATAAAAAATTTAAATTTTAAAACAATCTGGAGATACAATAAAAATATAGGTAATTTAGTTTGCAATTATAACCAATTTATTAATAATTTAGCAAATTTTAAAAAAATTAAATGTAATTGCAACAACTATATTGATAAATATAAGTTCTCAGGTCATATATTAACTAGCAACTTTTCTTTTTTAAATCCAGAATATCAAGAAATTTTAAATAAAGGGTATAAATATATACCTCAAATTAAACACAATTATAATAATACAATTAAATCTATATTAAAAGATATAGATATTTTCATAAATAAAACTAGTATAAGATACAGTATTCCAGAATTTACTTTTCTGGAATGGAAACATAATATTAAAAAGGAAATTATAAATTATTATAATAATACACTTAAATACACAAAACCCAATTCAGACATTCCTTCTTTTAAAGAAAATATAATTAATTTACAGAAGGACTATATTATCACTCCTATAGATAAATGTTCCAATAATTTATCTTTAATTTGTAAAAATCTATACCACGATATACTAAAAAAGGAAATTGATAATAATCATAAATACACTTTTGCTAGAACTACAGGCACAAAAATCAAAAAAGACATCAAAAATGTTGAAAATTCACTAAAAATTTATAATAACCACAAAAATCCAAACATACCAAAGTTCTATATAATTCCTAAACTACACAAAAAACCTATTTCTTTCAGAACAATCACATCTGGTATAAATTCAGTCATAAAAAATATTGATATACAATTAGCCTCAACACTACAATTTATTATAAATAAATTAACTAATAAATATAATTATAAATTTATCGACTCAAATAAAAAAATCATTAATTATTTAATGAACAATTGGACAAACATTGAAACAGTACACACATTTGACTTTGAGGACCTATATTCTAAAATAAATTTAAGAGATCTAAATAATAAAATAACCAATTTATTTAATGAATTCATTAATGACAAAACTTTCTACATTAAAATTATTCATAACAGATATAAAACATTTAAATTAGATCTTAAAACAGCAAAAACTCTACTGGAAACATTTTTAAATTTTAACTATATAGAATTTAAAAATAAAATATATATTCAATCAGAAGGCGTTCCCATGGGTACTTCTTCTAGTCCGTTATTAGCAAATTTAATTTTGTTCTGGTACGAAAGAGAATACTTTCTACAAAATAATATTAATTGGCAAATATTCCGATATGTAGATGACATAATAATATTTAATAATCCACTGTTTAAAAAATTAATACCTGAAATTTATCCTAAATACTTGAAACTTAAGAACAATGAAAAAATTTATAGAAACAAAAAAGTTAACTTTTTAGACTTGAATATAGACCTTACAAATAGTGCTGTTAGAGTTTATAACAAAAAGAGTAATTATAATTTCAATATTATAAAATACTGTAATATGAATTCTAATATATCATTAAATTGCTGTAAAGGTATATATTATGGTCAGTTTCTAAGATTTTATAGAATAAATAATATATTAGATAATTTCATAGAAGATGTTAAAAATTTAAACATGGAATTTATTAAAAACAAATTTAGTATCAAACAAGTAAAATATTTCAACAGTATATCAATTATAAAATATTTAAAAAAAATAAATGGAAATATCCATTTATGAAATCAACTTTCTATAATTTCTCTTAATATTAACTAATACAAATTTATAACCTTTAACAGTTAATTAAACTTTGATTAAATAACTGATTAAAAGATTTTTTCACAAGATATTTAAAGTTTTAAAGTATATAGTTCATTTTTGTTTAATCTCCAATTTCTGGGGAGGAAAATGGAAGTTAAATAAAGTTGAATTTGCACAATTAATAGCTTTATTAAACTCTTATAATTTGCCTTTTTAAAGGAATATTAAAAGATGAATAAGTGTTAAATCAGTTATTTTGATATAACTAGCTGTAAAGATTATAAAATTTAGCTTTCTTCCTTTAACTATTTTTCCTTTCTTCTTTAATTTTCTTGTTGTTCAAAAAAATTCTGAAAAAATGGTCTAAATTTGAAATATGGGGGGACATTCCCCTCCCGCGACATGTGTGAGCCAGAAATAGATACTCACAATGAAGGACGCAGCGGCCGAGGTAAGTTTGTATCTGTTATATATGTTCATTTAAATATTTCACTGAAACAACTTAATATTAACACATAAAATCCGGTTTAAAGGAGATCTATGACATAATAAATAAGGGGTTGAAATGTCGCTGGAATTTTATCTGATGATCCCCGTTCCAGCAGATCTCTTTTTCCAATTTATTTCAATTTAAAGTTTTTTGTGTATGTCTGGTCTACCATTAGGGTTTCAAAACATAATATCCAAACTTATAACAAATGTTAATTCATACTATAGATATATTACTAAATACAACTATTTATAATCATATTATAAAATAAAAAAACCTTTAAAAATCTTTAAAAAAAAAGAATAAAATATAAAATCATAAAAAAATATATATATATATACTAACAATCTTATCTACCTTCTTTATAAAACTCTCTTTTGTTTTTTTTTTTTCTTTGCCTTATTATTAGTTTGATTAAAAGTGCATGGTTCTGTCTTTCTATCTTTTTTCTAACTATTATATATATTATCTCTTCGATTATTCTATATATAGGATTAGAGTATGTCTGAATGACGTGTAAAAGCCGATGTAATAGACGTTACTTTGTTAATTTTTTTTATTGTTATTAATTATAATTATATAATTAACTTGAGGATGTAATAGAAGTAAAGAATTTTTTTTTTTTCTCTCTCTATCTACAAATTAATAACATTTTACAAAATTTTATAATTTGTATTTAAATGATCATAATAGTGAAGATAATCTTAATACAAAACTGGACTATAAAATTAAATAACTATTTATTATTATAATTAATTTAGATTTAGCTTGCTAATCTAATCAAATCTAACTGATATAAGTTATCATTATTATCAGTTTGCTCATTAAGTTTTTTAAAATTAGAATCACTGTTATAATTTTGTTATATAGTTTCTACACTATATTAATTCATATGAGCTTGCTCTATGATATATTTTTTTTTATATATAACTTAATATACAAATTAAATTATATTAGATATTCTAATATAAATAAATCTTCATACAAATTTTAATTATCTTTCATTGTTTGATTATTTAAAATTAAATTATAAAAGTAATTCTAGAAAAAAAATAATTTCAGAACTTTTGTTTTTTTCAGTGTTTTTGTTAGTTTAAAGATGTTTTTTTTATTAGTTATTCTTAAAAATATAACAGATAACAAACAGTAATATCTATATATTTATAGATTAATTATTCAATTTATTACAAACTTTATCAACACAAAAACAATTAAGTAAAATATATTTAAAAAATTCATAAGAATAACAAACTAAAAAAACTAAAAAAAACTACAAACATATTAGTGTTAGCACCTCTTTTATGTTAATTTAAACTCGCTAAGAATTGCCTAAGAAAAAATTGTCAAACTTGTCCCTCTCTTAAGAACCATGACACTTTTCAAACAACTAGTTGTAAATTAGTAAATACTATTTATAAATTAACATGCCAAATTTGTCAACTATCATACATAGGACAAACCTGTAATCCATTAAATATACGAATAAACCTACATAGAAACCACGCTAAAAAATCAATTGGTAATATATATATGAAAGAACACAATCAATTACATACTTTTAACAACTTTAAGATAGAAATACTAGACATATGTCAAAACAAAAAACAACGACTATTATTAGAAAACAACTACATTTATAAACACAACACATTATTCCCTTATGGACTTAACGACGAATTAAACTACACATACAAACCACAAACAGAAGAAATTTCAACTTATGAAATCAGTTGCAAATATAAAAATGAATTTAAAACTAAACCTAATAAAACTAGAGGTAAAACTACAAATAAATTAGGTTACATTGAATTTGAAGAATTACTAGACCCAAAACAAATGTACACTAACAACTTCGTCGATAAATTTATTAAAACATTATTTAAACTAAATAATAATAAATTTATCAAACTCATAGAATATATTAAAATTCATAATCTGACTAACAGATTAATAGATATTACACACGACATCTTTAAATACAGAAAAATTAAACAAAATACTAATAACATTAATATTATCATTAAATTTAATAACAATTTATTTAATCATATTAAATTTAATGATATTTTTAATAACCAAATCATCAATAATCTTTTCCCTATAAAAAATTTAAATTTTAAAACAATCTGGAGATACAATAAAAATATAGGTAATTTAGTTTGCAATTATAACCAATTTATTAATAATTTAGCAAATTTTAAAAAAATTAAATGTAATTGCAACAACTATATTGATAAATATAAGTTCTCAGGTCATATATTAACTAGCAACTTTTCTTTTTTAAATCCAGAATATCAAGAAATTTTAAATAAAGGGTATAAATATATACCTCAAATTAAACACAATTATAATAATACAATTAAATCTATATTAAAAGATATAGATATTTTCATAAATAAAACTAGTATAAGATACAGTATTCCAGAATTTACTTTTCTGGAATGGAAACATAATATTAAAAAGGAAATTATAAATTATTATAATAATACACTTAAATACACAAAACCCAATTCAGACATTCCTTCTTTTAAAGAAAATATAATTAATTTACAGAAGGACTATATTATCACTCCTATAGATAAATGTTCCAATAATTTATCTTTAATTTGTAAAAATCTATACCACGATATACTAAAAAAGGAAATTGATAATAATCATAAATACACTTTTGCTAGAACTACAGGCACAAAAATCAAAAAAGACATCAAAAATGTTGAAAATTCACTAAAAATTTATAATAACCACAAAAATCCAAACATACCAAAGTTCTATATAATTCCTAAACTACACAAAAAACCTATTTCTTTCAGAACAATCACATCTGGTATAAATTCAGTCATAAAAAATATTGATATACAATTAGCCTCAACACTACAATTTATTATAAATAAATTAACTAATAAATATAATTATAAATTTATCGACTCAAATAAAAAAATCATTAATTATTTAATGAACAATTGGACAAACATTGAAACAGTACACACATTTGACTTTGAGGACCTATATTCTAAAATAAATTTAAGAGATCTAAATAATAAAATAACCAATTTATTTAATGAATTCATTAATGACAAAACTTTCTACATTAAAATTATTCATAACAGATATAAAACATTTAAATTAGATCTTAAAACAGCAAAAACTCTACTGGAAACATTTTTAAATTTTAACTATATAGAATTTAAAAATAAAATATATATTCAATCAGAAGGCGTTCCCATGGGTACTTCTTCTAGTCCGTTATTAGCAAATTTAATTTTGTTCTGGTACGAAAGAGAATACTTTCTACAAAATAATATTAATTGGCAAATATTCCGATATGTAGATGACATAATAATATTTAATAATCCACTGTTTAAAAAATTAATACCTGAAATTTATCCTAAATACTTGAAACTTAAGAACAATGAAAAAATTTATAGAAACAAAAAAGTTAACTTTTTAGACTTGAATATAGACCTTACAAATAGTGCTGTTAGAGTTTATAACAAAAAGAGTAATTATAATTTCAATATTATAAAATACTGTAATATGAATTCTAATATATCATTAAATTGCTGTAAAGGTATATATTATGGTCAGTTTCTAAGATTTTATAGAATAAATAATATATTAGATAATTTCATAGAAGATGTTAAAAATTTAAACATGGAATTTATTAAAAACAAATTTAGTATCAAACAAGTAAAATATTTCAACAGTATATCAATTATAAAATATTTAAAAAAAAATAAATGGAAATATCCATTTATGAAATCAACTTTCTATAATTTCTCTTAATATTAACTAATACAAATTTATAACCTTTAACAGTTAATTAAACTTTGATTAAATAACTGATTAAAAGATTTTTTCACAAGATATTTAAAGTTTTAAAGTATATAGTTCATTTTTGTTTAATCTCCAATTTCTGGGGAGGAAAATGGAAGTTAAATAAAGTTGAATTTGCACAATTAATAGCTTTATTAAACTCTTATAATTTGCCTTTTTAAAGGAATATTAAAAGATGAATAAGTGTTAAATCAGTTATTTTGATATAACTAGCTGTAAAGATTATAAAATTTAGCTTTCTTCCTTTAACTATTTTTCCTTTCTTCTTTAATTTTCTTGTTGTTCAAAAAAATTCTGAAAAAATGGTCTAAATTTGAAATATGGGGGGACATTCCCCTCCCGCGACATGTGTGAGCCAGAAATAGATACTCACAATGAAGGACGCAGCGGCCGAGGTAAGTTTGTATCTGTTATATATGTTCATTTAAATATTTCACTGAAACAACTTAATATTAACACATAAAATCCGGTTTAAAGGAGATCTATGACATAATAAATAAGGGGTTGAAATGTCGCTGGAATTTTATCTGATGATCCCCGTTCCAGCAGATCTCTTTTTCCAATTTATTTCAATTTAAAGTTTTTTGTGTATGTCTGGTCTACCATTAGGGTTTCAAAACATAATATCCAAACTTATAACAAATGTTAATTCATACTATAGATATATTACTAAATACAACTATTTATAATCATATTATAAAATAAAAAAACCTTTAAAAATCTTTAAAAAAAAAGAATAAAATATAAAATCATAAAAAAATATATATATATATACTAACAATCTTATCTACCTTCTTTATAAAACTCTCTTTTGTTTTTTTTTTTCTTTGCCTTATTATTAGTTTGATTAAAAGTGCATGGTTCTGTCTTTCTATCTTTTTTCTAACTATTATATATATTATCTCTTCGATTATTCTATATATAGGATTAGAGTATGTCTGAATGACGTGTAAAAGCCGATGTAATAGACGTTACTTTGTTAATTTTTTTTATTGTTATTAATTATAATTATATAATTAACTTGAGGATGTAATAGAAGTAAAGAATTTTTTTTTTTTTTTCTCTCTCTATCTACAAATTAATAACATTTTACAAAATTTTATAATTTGTATTTAAATGATCATAATAGTGAAGATAATCTTAATACAAAACTGGACTATAAAATTAAATAACTATTTATTATTATAATTAATTTAGATTTAGCTTGCTAATCTAATCAAATCTAACTGATATAAGTTATCATTATTATCAGTTTGCTCATTAAGTTTTTTAAAATTAGAATCACTGTTATAATTTTGTTATATAGTTTCTACACTATATATATATATATATAAACAATAGAAAAAAAAAGATAAGTGGGTCATGTGTTGATATTAAAAACAAAGAAGGCATCTCCTGACCACGAGCACATGTGCTTTTTAGATGGCAGAGCGCCATCTAGTAGGGCAAAAATAATCTAAACGTTTATATAGCTTGCTCTGAGATATTTGGCCAACCCAATTTCTTGATAAATCAAGAAAAGCAATCCACGAACGCGTTTCGCGCTGTTGGCGCGCGTCAGCGTGGAGAAGGCTGTAACCACTGCGACCAAAAGGATTTTTGGTCCCGAAGGCTTCCCGAAAAATCAAGAAATGGGTATTTAAGGCCAAATTTGCGTAAAGACGCTTAACTCATGAAAAAACAATAGAAAAAAATAAAATATAAGTGGGTCAGGTGTTGATATTAAAAATAAAGAAGGCATCTCCTGACCACGAGCACATGTGCTTTTTATATATATATACTCTCAATTCAACATCGAAATTTTCTATAACTTTCTTTAAAAATATTAGAAAACCTTTTTATAATTTAGTTCATACGAGCTTTCTCTATGACAAAATACAATTTTTTTTATATATATAATATATTTATATTATATATTCAAATAGTATATATACACTGCGTGTCATTGAAAATGGAACACCAAGAAATAGTGGCCAGAAAGTGATGAAACTCGGCAAACAAAGAGAGACAGGGACGAACAATAAGTGATCTTTATTTCAAAATGATAGTCATAATACAGAGCGAGAACGGCGTCGGCTTAGTAGCAAGTAGGACCACCGCGGACGGCGATGCACGTAGCAACACGTCTAGGTAGAGAGTCAATCAGAGTACGGATGGCGTCCTGAGGGATGGCTCTCCATTCCCTCTCAACCATTTGCCACAGTTCGTCTTCTGAACGCGGCTGTGGCAAGGCATGCAAACGGCGTCCAATGATGTCCCACACGTGTTCGATTGGTGAGAGATCAGGAGAGTACGGTGGCCAGGGAAGCATCTGTGCATCTTGCAGAGCTTGTTGAATAATGCGAGCAGTGTGCGGTCGGGCGTTATCCTGCTGATAAAGGGCATTGGGTTCCCCCTGAAGGTAGGGGAGTGTCAACGGTCGCAGCATATCATCAACGTATCGTTGGGCCGCCATAGTGCCCTGAATACGAAGTAAAGGTGACCTAGAATCATACGCGATTGCGCCCCAAACCAAACAAAACAGCTTTATTAGGGCATCTTGCCCTGTACGGATTCTCCGTGGAGTTACAGACAATATTAACCATAAGAGAACAGGTGAAAATATAGTATTTACAGTCAAGGTATGTCAAACAGGGTGACTTTTTATTGTGCCCCTGTTCTTCTCTCTTCCATGAGTGCAATTTTATTCCCAACCGCTTTTTGAAAGTTGAACAGTTCAATTGCCCAACTTTTCTTATCTGAAACAGTTTTTATTAGCTTTATTGAGTTCAAATGCGGTCTAGGAAGACTTTTCAGGATCTTTTTTCTCTCTCCTTCCAGATCCCCGCATTCAGCAATAAAATGGTATATTTCATCAGTTATCTGACTTCCACATAACCCACAGTACAAATCTTCTTTCTTAATTGCGTAAATATGATTTTCTTTGATCATTGTTGACATTAATCTGATCTGTGCAATAAAACTCACTAAAGCTGAAGACAGATTGCATGAAAAGTAATTTTCTGGAATAAATGAATCATAAAGTAACCTATAGTTTGAGTATGTTTTCGTAAGAGATAATTTTGCCAGATCTTGCTGCAATAGCTGTTCAATTTTTATTTTTAGTATATTCGGAAGTTCGATCTGTATGTCATCATAATTTAACCTATAGTTTAGCCATGTGAGTCCACAATGATTGATGATATCCATAATATTCTTACAGAATCCTATAGGTTTTTTTGTCATTAAGGAAATTTCCTTCAATCTATTCCAGCATAGCTTAGGTAGTCTATTGTCTTCCATTTTTTGTAATCTAATGAAATATTTCAAAATTAATTTGATCGTTCTAAAAGTCAAAGATATTCTGCCTGTTTCCAGCCTTACAATGTACCCTGGTATATATCTTGGTAGATTCAGAAAATTTTTGATAAACGTATTCTGTAATTGGTCTATAATATCCGTATTGTCCCAAGCCCACACAGGGGCCGCATAGAGCAGTATTGATTTAATAACTGAGTCAAATAGATTCAGAGCAACTTTTAATGAGTTAATTTTTTTATCAGTCTAATAGTTGCATTCATTGCCGTATTTGCTTTGGCTTTATAAAAGAGGGCTACCTTTTTACTATTAATAGTGGAAGTGAATGGATATCCCAGATATGTAATATTGGACGCAACAGTCAGTGGGGTGTCACCCCAGTACCAGTTTTCGTGTCTTGCCGGTCTTCCTCCATTTCTGAATACTATTATTTTGGACTTATTTTCATTTAAAACTAATTTGTTCTTATCCAGGTAAGACTTTAGTAAATTGATTTTAATTTGAAGATTAATTTTCGATTCTCCAATTATGGCTATGTCATCCGCATACATAAGTAGGTGTAAAACGCCAAAATCAGGGAGATGAAATCCTGTAAGTGCTGAGTTATTATAAAGTTCTATTAGGTCGGCCATATATAGTATAAATAAAAGTGGGGAAAGTGAACAATTGCTGCCGGATTGGACCTTTCTCCACGTCGACGCCACACGCGTACACGGCGACTATCACTGGACAAGCGGAAACGCGACTTATCTGAGAACACGACCCTGTGCCATTCCGTCAACCACGTCGATCTAGCCCGGCACCATTCCAAACGTTGGCGCCTATTCGGTGGGGTCAATGGCAGTCTTCTTAGCGGACGGCATGAGTGCAAGCCATTAGCAACCAATCGACGGGAAATGGTTCTGGTCGAGATGGAATGATCTAGGGTGTCTTGCACATGTTGCAGGATGGCGGTACAAGTGGCTTGTGGGGCCGCCACTACTTGTCGAAGGATACGCCGATCCACACGTGCTGACGTCACTCTGGTTGCACCGACATTCCTATTAATTGCCACATTTTCTTGTTCCAACCATCTTCCCCACAGTCGGTGCACCGTGGACGCACCAAGGTGTGTATCAACTGCGATTTAACGTATGGACCAACCTGCCCTTTTCAGTCCGATCACCATGCCCCTCGTAAAAGCGTCTGTCTGCTTGAACTGCCTCCGTTTACGATGACCTGGCATTCTCTGTTATTACACGTGTCTTTTGACACAAGAACAAAATTTCTACAATGATTTTCCTTGAAGAAATAACGACACGAATACTGTCCTTTCTGCAATTTCCTTCCCTTATATCTTACTCCATGTGCGCACGAGAGCTGCGCATTTTACATCATTTGCATAACTCGGTTAGGCGCGTCTACCCTGAAATTTGCATAATTTTCTGGCCACCATTTCTTGGTGTTCCATTTTCAATGTCACGCAGTGTATATATATATATATATAAATATATATATGGTAATTTAAACCAACAACCCAATATTGTATATAACTTATAACAAGATTTTCATGTTGTATAATAGAAACACATCTGTAAATAATTATACGCATTATTGACATGTGTCATTACATCATCATATGTAATGTACTTTGTACAAACTGATGATAAAACTCTGTAATAGATTAAGAGTTGAGCTAAAGAGATAGAAGTCAAAAACGTCTAAATTCGAGATAGATGGAAGTCACAAAACAACATCTAAAGATAGATTGGAAACTATCAGGACGGCGTCAGTGTCCAATTTCACCAGACGATCCACACTCTTCGCATCTGTTGAAATGCAATACTCCCTTTCTCGGGAAAGATATATAGGGCCCCCGTCTTAACCTATAAATGCAGTCACTTGACAGTCACTTCACCATCTGCGTGAGCCCTCGTCGGTTGTACCTCAGGTCCACTTCATCCACCATATAGACCAGTAAGAACTCTTCTATCTCTCCATCTTTCGTTCCTAGCTCAACTTTTATCTGTTCACGGAACTTTCTTAGTGTAACTGTGTCTTCCTTTTTTTGTGTATGGAGATTCCCAAGCTTTCCACTCTGCCTCGACCACGACTGCCTGTACTCTGTGAGAACTTTTAAAGGTCTTACAAGGTGCAAAGAGGTACTGGAAAACTCCCCATCCTGACTGTTCCTCTCGGTCAACACAGTATAGCGAGAGTCGACAGGGACTCACACCACAGTTTAAGTCGACTGGATACCTCATCACATTTTCAGTCGACAGGATTCAACAAGAGGCTACCAGACCTTATCACATCACAGTTAGTCGACAGTATAACCAAAACGAAGGATCTCAAACGAAGAAGGCCAGATAGTCCAGATAGAAGCGAGAAAGTGTAAAGATGGAAGAGCAAACCGAACAGTCCAACGATTCGACCGGGACATCTGTACCCAAACAAGAGACGACATTTGAAGAGGAGGAAATGTCGCCGCCCCAAGGGACCTCCGCAGACCCGCTGACACAGATCGCCGATGCCCTGAGTAGGCTGCTGGTCGCCCGATCTCCGAGGGAGATAGACGTGAGTCCATACGATGGTACCTTTGAAGCCCAGAGCTTTTTCGCCAACTTCGATTCCCAAGCAGACCGAGCGGAGCTGACCTACACGAACCGCCTACGCAAGTTACCCTGCTACCTGCAAGGCAAGCCCCTCCAATATTTTCGAAGCCTACGGTTAGATAGGTTGTTTTATAATGAAGCCCGCCAGACACTGATAGACTTATTCCCAACAACGACAGAAGCGTCGTTTACAAGCTTCCTGGCCATCAACTTGACACCCCAAATGCCCCTAGAAGACTACTACCAAAACAAAACGGTAATGTGCATGAAATTAAACCTACCCGCCGATATATTGATAGAGTCTCTGACCAAAGGACTACCCGTCGCAGACCAGCGATTAATCGCAACTGTGCAGCCAAACACCAGTAAAGAATGGTTCGACCTAGTGTCAAGAATAAGGAAGACTCAGTGTGCCACCAGTGCAGCGTACTAGCGCCAAGTAGACAAGGCCCCACATCCAACATACCACAACCCACCACCGCGGTACAACAACCAGCGGTCATCACGTATAACCTACCAAGTTGCACCCCCACCCTCGCCTTGCAAGTATTGCAATGCTATGCACTGGCATTCCCAGTGTGAACATCGGTTCCCACGAGACCGAACACGCCAAGTCTACAGTGCCAGACCACGCACAACCACTGTACCAAAATGTGGTACCCACACCCGGCCCAACGTCTAATCTCTGAGCCCTGTTTCCCAAGTCCAAGCTGCAAGCCAAGACGACTCTACAAGCCCCGCGAGCAACTCAACGGTAGGAAAACCTGCAACTTTTTTTCGTTGAACAGCTCGTAATATGGATTGAACTGTCACCAAATGTAAATTTGCCCTTTTTAATAGACACGGGAGCATCTATTAACATACTTAACCTGGATATTTTAAGAACCATAGAAAATAGATTACAATATAAAATTAATATCCATCAGTACAGTTTAACTATAAATGCAATAGCCCATAATGTAAATGCCCTAGGATATATTTTTTAAAAACTTAAAATAGGTAACCTCACCCAAAACCTAATCTTTTTTATAATAGAAGCCTCACTACCTTTTGGTATTTTATCTATTAATACCCTTAAAATATTTAAATTAAGTATAGATTTTAATATAATCTCCAAATTTATCAAAAGAATGATGCTCTCCCAGAGAATGTCTATAGGTTCACCAAGTGCAAACAGGATTTATGTCCCACTCAACCGAGGGAAACAGCTATTTTTACCACCTTCCCCTCGAACCAGTCCTGTTTAAACGTGGCAGACCCTACCCCAATTATATGTTCCCCCACTATTGTATCACCCCCTATATCTCCTGCCCATGATATTGAGTTATCTATACCTTCTAATGCGGCACCTCAGTTAGAACATTGTCCACACGAACTTCACCGAATTCTATATGAATTATCGCATGTGTTCTCTACTAATAAATACAACGTGCTCAAATTGAACATACCACCGGTAAAAATAGAAACCACCACAGATAAAATAATAGCATTACACCCATATAGAGTGCCACTACACGACCAACAAGAAATACAAACCCAAATAGAGCAAATGCTCCAACATGGAATCATTTCCCCGTCAGTCTCACCTTACGACAGTCCAATAACTCTTGTTACGAAACGTGACAAAACGAAACGTTTCTGTATTGATTACAGAAAACTCAATGAAATCATCGCTCCAGACGTACATCCTTTACCTTTAATAGAAACCATTCTTGACAAATTGTCGAAAGCCAAATCCTACTCTTCTGTAGAAATAGCATCCATATATTGGTAAGTGGAAATAGAACCTAACTCAGGTAATCTACTAGCTTTCGTGACGTTAGATAGATAGTACGAATTTTGTAGACTTCCGTACGGATTTGAAAATTCGCCACAGATATACTATCGTGCCATAAACCAGGTCATGCAAAAATATAAACTAAATTTTGTTACCCATTACTTCGACGATTTCATTATTTTTCTGACACCTTAGAGGATCATCTACAACACCTACAAAATTTCTAACGGTGTGTCAACACGAAAACATCAAACTAAACTATAATAAATGTTCAATTTTTAAAACATCTATAGATTTCTTAGGATACACTATTACCGCAGGTACTTATGCATTACAGACGCGCAACCTTGATACCATAAAAGACATCAAACCACCTACCAATCAAAATACGTTACAATCATTTTTAGGAGCAGTGAACGTGTATAATAAGTTTATACCAGATTATGTCCGCTTACGAGCACCTTTAAATAAACTACTTAAAAAAGATGTGAAATGGAATTGGGACCCAGACTGTCAACAAGCTTTCACCACTCTCAAAGAGAGTTTAACCAGTAAACCAGTACTACACTTGTATCAAGTCGGTTTACCATGGCGTTTATTGCGACGCATCCACCCAAGGGATCGCCGGCATACTCAAACAGGTACATCCAGATGGACAAGTACATCCTGTACAATATTTTAGAGCACATGAGAGAAAATACACCGTTTCCGAACTCGAGTGTCTCGCCATCGTCGAAAGCGTAGACAAATTCCGAATATACCTCACTGGTATAAAATTTACCATATACACAGATTACCAAGCTTTACAATGGCTTAAAACTATAAAAAAAAAATTCGTCAGGACGACTCTTTAGATGGAGCCTGAGACTATCTACCTATAATTACGAAATCCCCTACCTCAAAGGCAGCCAACAGTACGAAGCAGATTTACTATCACGAAACCCCTGTGTAGGATTTATCAGTGCTGATATTATCAAACAGTATCAACCAACAGAATCCCCCTTCAACATTGATACAAACGGCTTACATACCATTACCCGAAAAAGTGTAATTAAAATAATAATTCCCGAAACCCTGCAACATACTTTAATGAACAAAGTTCACCAAGATTATAACCACTCAGGCATCTCTCAGATGACCCGCATAATTACTACCCAATACTACTGGAAAGGTATCTCTAAATCTATAGAAATATTTGTCAGGTCGTGTCACACCTGCCAAATCATTAAAAGGCCCAAAGATAAACCCTATGGTGCCCTCGGACAAATTTCACCACCTCAACAACCATTCGACTTAATCTCTATAGATACCATAGCTGGGTTTTCGAAATATGGACACTCCAAGACATATATACGCGTAATAGAGGATCATTTAACGCGATATGCTTGGACCTTTCAATCGAAGTCCACCAGTACCCTAACGTACATTCAAACCCTCAAACCTGTACTACAGCAAGGATCTCCAAAACGTCTGTTATCTGACAGAGCGCCCGCTTTTACCTCAGAAAAATACCGTAAATTCCTAGTAACACATGGTATACAACCCCTACTCACCACCAGCAATAACCCACAAGCAAACGGTTTAATAGAACGCTCAAATGCGACCATTACAGGCAAACTCAGACTAGCTTATCTAGAAAATCCGAAAGCTTCCTGGACTCAACTAGTTAAGCGCGTCACTCAGACGTATAATAATACACCCCATTCTGTCACAAGTTTTCCACCTACCTACTTAATGTTCAATGCTATCCCCCCAGATCCAAGAACTCATCTTAACCCATACCCCGAAATAAATATAGCTCGAGAGATAGCAAGCTCTAGTACCCAAAATAAGCATAAAAAAAGATAAACATTTGATAAGTGGCACAGAACACCACATTTCGAAGTGAATGATCTTGTTTTGGTCAAAAATTATAGACATCCCGACACAGGTAAATTAGCACCATATTTTACTGGACCATACACAATAATTGAAATAATCTCACCCAATGCCGTTCGAATAGATCGCCCCAATCAACCTCTCAATAGAGACAGTGACACCATGTATGTCAAAAAATTAAAATATTACATAGAGTATTTTCTGTATATCACACCTCCACAACCCCGATTTGTTAAAAACCCACAGCGATTGCCTCAAGATGTATATCTCAGTGAATTCAATCATTTGACTCCAGATATCTTCGAGACGCATCTATTCCGAATTATACCGCCTACAACCTCACAGCCCCTTTTGCTTTTAAATCCCGGTATTTTCAAATAGGCAAGAAAATTGCCAACCTCGACAAAAGAAGAAAGTCAGTTTCAAGTAAATGACAAATATAACCAACCATCCCCCATGATTGACCACCACAAAAATAGAATTCCCTTAAAAAAAGGAAATGAACGCCCTTTATGACGTCATCCCACAAGTCGCTATCTTTGGACAATGTCCTCTCTACCCTCACAAAGCTATCATCTTGACCACTATCTTCATGATCGCCATTTTTTTAAAACACATTTTTCAAACTAACCATTTAGGTTTTCTTACAAATCTCAACAACGCCTTGATCACAACACAACATACATTAAACATTTTACATGTTAATAGATATCACCAATTAAAACAACTTGGTTAAGTCTAATATAGACTTTATATAACGGAAAAGAGATATAATTATCAACATATCACCTTTTTGGATAAACGAGAATATTGTTCAATTTTCCACTAACCAACATTTATCTAATCATTAATGACCTTTAATTATTAAATCCAAAAGACAAAAAACCTCTCGCAATCAGTATCTTTTATTATTACAAATAACGGACGCTAGCTTTCGAACAATTAGTTCTTCAACGGGCGTTCTTACAAAACGAAATCAGATTCTTATTCTGAGAATAAGACAATAAGAATCTGATTTCGTTTTGTAAGAACGCCCGTTGAAGAACTAATTGTTCGAAAGCTAGCGTCCGTTATTTGTAATAATAAAAGATACTGATTGCGAGAGGTTTTTTGTCTTTTGGATTTAATTTTATGCGCAAGTTCTTTGATCTTAGAATGAACCATCAATTATATTCTAATTTTTGCATAAAATATTGAATAATTATATTTATTTTTTATCTTTCAATTATATAATCAAATTTTTAATCCAACATGATTTTCAAAAAAAAAAACCTTTAATTAAATTTACTTTCATTCTTCATGATATTATTTTAGTATTGCAAAACATTTATTTGTTTCAAAAATCATTTTTATATATTTTCTTAATTATTATATATTTTATATATTACATGCTTGATTTTGTCCACTTACACTTTTTTTACCCGCAATCATATTTCTATATTTTAATTCACTATATTTTATATTTGTTCAAATAGCTTTATTATATTACAATGTTTATCATCAACTTTCAGGCACATACAACAATCGTTTTCAACATTCATATTCTTTAACCAATTCCTTATACTTTATTATTTCTATCTCTTTCAGCCATTGCTTCAAACCATCGTATAAAAACGACAGCACTGCTTGGCAATTTTTTTTTTATTTCGTAATTTCAACACACTCTTTGAACACAGTTCCTCAGATTTAAAAATCCCAACTTCTGGTCTGAACACACTTCAAGAGATTATTTCAATCATCCGCAGAGCACAATCACCAACGCATGCACAAAGCGTTCACTTTTTTCCAACTTTCATTTTTTTTTCAGCTCTAGCGGACCACAATTAACCTTTTATTTCATGTCAAGTCAGACCACCTACTGTCGCTACAACAATTCTACTTATCGCATGGCTCTATTTCACTCCTTTCCCAATCATATTAATGAATAACTATTTCTTCAACTTCTTAACCCAATAACCCTAAATTTGTGACAAAGCACTGTAACTCTTATATAGGATCGCAAGTGAAACATTGCCTAGGAAGACGCTCAAGTCTATATCCTCGCTTTGCACCTGGATCTGATTATTTGGTTGCATGTATAATACTTACAATTGCATATTCTTTAATCCCTAACCCTTTCTAACGCCCGCCAACAATATCTTACAATTTTTATATCATCATTTTTTAATCATCATCATTTTTTTTAAATCGAACAAAAATGTCATTTTTATTTCACTTTTATATATCCAAACAAATCATCTTTTTATAGCCCTTTTTAACCCTCACAGTTTAAATTAATTAAAATAAATTTTAATTACTTACCTGTGTTGGAGAGGCTTTACCCGCTTAAACCCGGATAAACCCTTTCACTCCCGGGGCCTATCTATGGTAATTTAAACCAACAACCCCATATTGTATATAACTTATAACAAGATTTTCATGTTGTATAATAGAAACACATCTGTAAATAATTATACGCATTATTGACATGTGTCATTACATCATCATATGTAATGTACTTTGTACAAACTGATGATAAAACTCTGTAATAGATTAAGAGTTGAGCTAAAGAGATAGAAGTCAAAAACGTCTAAATTCGAGATAGATGGAAGTCACAAAACAACATCTAAAGATATATTGGAAACTATCAGGACGGCGTCAGTGTTCAATTTCACCAGACGATCCACACTCTTCGCATCTGTTGAAATGCAATGCTCCCTTTCTCGGTAAAGATATATAGGGCCCATGTCTTAACATATAAATACAGTCACTTGACAGTCACTTCACCATCTGCCTGAGCCCTCGTCGGTTGTACCCCAGGTCCACCTCATCCACCATGTAGACCAGTAAGAACTCTTCTATCTCTCCATCTTTCGCTCCTAGCTCATCTTATATCTGTTCACGGAACTTTCCTAGTGGAACTCTGTCTTCGTTTTTTGTGTGGACATTCCCAAGCTTTCCACTCTGCCTCGACCACGACTGCCTGTACTTTGTGAGAACTGGTAAAGGTCTTCCAAGGTGCAGAGAGGTACTGGAAAACTCCCCATCCTGACTGTTCCTCTCGGTCAACACAGTATAGCGAGAGTTGACAGGGACTCACACCATAGTTTAAGTCGACTGGAAACCTCACCACAGTTTTAGTCGACAGGATTCTACAAGAGGCTACAGGACTTCATCCCATATATATACTATATATAGTATATATAAGCTAAAATATTTATATTTTTTCTATAATACGTAAAGTTCAAACTCATACATTTAGGGTTTAAAATTGTAAAAAAATAATAGAGTTGATGGAACTCGTAGTTGTAAGAATAAAAGTTATCCAACGATAACTTTTATAGGTTTTTATTTTTCAATATAAAGAATGAAACCTAACCATTAATTGGCTTAGCACCCCTCTTAATGCGTATTGAAATCGCTAACAAATGTACGAATAAGAAATGTCTAACTTGCCCCTACTTTGAGAACCATGATAACTTCCAAACACCTAGTTGTAAAGTGGAGAACACAATTTATAAATTAACATGTAACATATGTAATTTAAGTTATATAGGTGAAACATGCAATCCATTAAACATTAGAATAAACTTACATAGAAACCATTAAAAAATTCAATAGGCAACACTTATATGAAACACCACAACAACACACACACATTCAACAATTACAACATTGAAATACTAGATATATGTCAGAACAAAAAACAAAGATTACTACTAGAAAACAAAAACATATTAGAACACAACACACTTTATCCTTATGGATTAAATGATGAACTTAACCACACTTACGCAACACCTTAACATAAAAAATCTATTTATGGAATTAGCTGCATATACAAAAAAAAAACATTAAAACACGCACACAACACAGAGGTAAAACCATTAACAAAATAGGTTGGTACAGTTTGATAAATTTTTAGATATCAAACAAGAATATACTTGTAACTTCACACAAATATTTATAAAAACATTATTTAAACTAAACAATAAAAAATTCCTAAACCTACTAAACTACATTAAAGTTAACAACTTATCAAACAGATTAACAGACATGACTAAAACATACATAAATTCAGAATTACACAAAAAAAAACACAAACAAATCACAAAAGGTTATTATTAAATTTAATAATAACTTATTTGAACACATCAAATTTAACAACATAATCAACAACAACAAAATTAATTACCTATTTCCTATACAAAATTTAACTTTTCAAACAACATGGAAATACAACAAAATTTTAGGCAGTAGATTATGTAATTATAACACATTTATAGCAAACTTACAAAAATTTTAAAAACACAAATGTAATTGTCATACGTTCGACAATTCATATAAACACAAAGGTCACATACTATCTCGTGACTTTACATTCTTTTTTTTTTTTTGCTTATCCCTAGTACACGTGGTACAGGCCATGATAATCATGGTGGGTAGTTAGCGACTGCTTTTACTGTAAGCGCACCACATGTCTACATATGTGAAAAGCAGTTCGACTTTGCACTTACAAATGCCAGAGCCCCGTTTGGTTACTTGCACTCGCTGGTGGGGTTGGACTTTTGCAAGAATCGGGGGCCATTGGAGCATTTTTTTTTTTTAACAGAAAAAAGTGCCCAATGCGGGAATCGAACCCGGGTCCTAGTGGTCGAAAACCAAACGGTTTACCCAGCCTTCCACCGACCCCCACTTTACATTCTAAAACTAAGAATTAGAAAATTTACTAAACAAAGGCTATAAATACATAACACCTATTAAACATACATACAACACGATCTAGATTTATTTACCAACAAAACTAGCATAAAATAAAAACTACCTGAATATACTTTTTTAAATTGGAAAAATGAAATTCCAAGGAACATCAAAGAGTACTACAACAGCACTCTTAAATAAACTAAACCATCTACACTAGACATTAATAACTTAAAGGAAAAAATCCTTGACATCCAAAATCATTACATTATAACTCCAATTGACCAAAGTTCCAATAATTTTGCACTTAAAAAAATTGACTCCATCTTACACTAAAATTTTTATATTATTAAAAGTGTTTTCAACACAAAAAATATATAAAATTATAAAAAAATATATTATTTAAAAATATATTTTAAATTTTCTGTCTTAATAACTTTAATTTGTTTGATAAAAATATTACATGGTTCTGTCTTTGCTCTTTTTCCTACCCTAATATATATCTTCAATTAATTATTTTTTTCTTTCTATGTTCTGCTTAAATGACGCGTAACGGCCGAGGTAAAAGCGTGAACTTGTTATAACCCTATATTGTTACATAAAATATAAAAACCTTTTTGATACCTAAATAATATTATTTTATAATTTGTTTTTAATCATCATTAATTTACTACTATCTTTCATATAAATTATATTTAATTCTACTTATTCGTTCAAGTATAATACATTTATTAATATTAGCCCTTTTTTCATAATTTTTAACTAATGCTAGGAAAAATATGCAGCCTATTGTAATCAAATCAACGATCGGCCCAGCTGGCGAAAAGGTCAGTATAATCGAAAACAACATACTTTTGAAAATTCTTGAAAGATGTGGCATCGAGTACAAAGTAGAAGAAACTCTTTCAACAAAGAAACGAACTCGCGAATCTCCATCAGATTCAACATCACGTAGCCATAAGACACCGAGAATGGAAGTTGTCTCACAGCATAATGAAAACGAAGTCTCCATGAACGAGGTAACTGAAGTCCCTCAAGAAACGTCCGCAGCTACCTTTCCTCAGGTTAACGAAGAAGACATTAATGAAGATGGTCCTTGGACAAAAGTCACACATGCAAAAAAGCCAAGAATACCACTTGTAATAGCAGAAAATGTAACAGACTGGAAGTTGCTCTGCCAAGAGCTGAAAGACCTGTGCACAGATAAATTCCAATGTACGATCTCAGGAAATAAGCACATTATCAAGGCCAAAAATATTTCAGACTTCAAAAAAATCAGGGAATATCTTCAAAAAAATAATGGCGGCTACTCTTATAGACTCCAAGAAGAAAAACCTCTCAAAGTGGTATTAAAGGGCGTGACAACAGCATACAAGACTGAAGACATAGCAATAGAACTTGCAACAATGGGCTTTACTGAGACCTCTGTGAAGAGACTTCATAGACAATCAACTAAAAGGCCAATGAATTTAGTACTGGTAGAATTACCGAAAAATGAACAAAACAAGAAAATTTACGGAATAACTGAACTTCTCTATCAGAAAATTGTAGTAGAATCTTTCAGAACAACAAACCGTGTGACTCAATGCTTCAACTGCCAGGGTTTCGGGCACGGTCAACTTAACTGATTCCTGAAACCAAAATGCGTCAAGTGTGCCGAGGAGCACCATTCGAAGGACTGCCCAAGAAAGTCAAGACAACTTCCCCCAAAGTGTGCAAACTGCGAAGAAGCGCACACAGCCAATTACCGCGGATGCCCTAAGTTTCCAAGAGTACATCAGCAACAGCCAAGATACCCTGGTCAGTACAAACCTAACAACCCACTTCCCATTTCAAAAAGATCTGAAACACTGCCGAAAATTGTAGAACAACAAAACCAAAGCAATGCTGAGGTTGTGACAAGAAAAACTTCTCGTTCTGAAACTAAGGACCTGTGTGAAAAATTGATGCAAGTAATCAAAACATACCTACAATGAATTGCAAATTACCTTTTAAAATTATTGCTTGGAATTGTAACGGAATCAGATCAAAGAAAGAAGAATTATTGCACTTTTTAGAAGATAACTCAATTGACATTGCTCTGCTCAGTGAAACTCACCTTAAACCCTCAATTGATCTAAAGTTCAGGAACTATCAAACCATTAGAACTGATCGAATTACAGGAATGGGTGGGGGAACAGCCATCATTATAAAATCCTTTTTTAAATATAAAAATATGCTGATTCATACTTTAAACTTGGAAAATACTTCAATTTTGATAAAACCAGATGGAAAACCCCTCTTGCAAATCACAGCAATTTATAAGAAGCCTGATGCACCATTATTGGAAGAAGATTTGAACCAACTGATAAAACACAACCACTCAATAATCGTTGCAGGAGACTGGAATTCCAAACACCCTCTTTGGGGATCAAGGACTTCAAATAACAGTGGAATCGTGCTGCACAATTTCTCTGAAAGAGAAAGCCTCGACATTGTCGCACCTTCGTCACCCACGCATTACAGTCCACTCGGCAATCCCGATTTCCTAGACTTCGCTGTACTTAAAAACATTCCCTGGACCCCAAAGGCCAGAACCACCGACGATTTATCATCTGACCATCTCCCTGTAATCTTTGAATTGAATTGCCCAAAGGATGAATTCACAACCCAGCTCAGCCGAGTAACTAATTGGGTTCATTTTCAACAAGATCTAATCTCCACCACGCCCCCCCCCAGACTCCCCTTGAAAACTGAAGGAGACATTGATTCAGCAGTTGGAATTTTAAACGAAAAAATTAATAATAGCTACTCGAAAAACACCATAGTCTCATCTTCCAAATTAATAAAGAACCCAAAAACCAAAGCCTTAATAAGGGAGAAAAATAAAGCTAGGAAAAGATGGCAATCAACCTGGGATCCAGCTCATAGAGCTACTTACCTCAATCTTCAAGGAAAGGTAAATCAAGCCCTTGAAGCAGAGAAATCTGAAAATTGGAATAGTTTTTTAAGCAAACTTGAATCGAGCCCAACAGACTTCTGGAAAAAAAACAAAACCTATTAGGAAAAAAACTGACAAAATCACTAGTTTAAACGCAAATGGAAAAACCTTGCTGACCGACAAAGAAATTGGAAATGATCTTTCAGAGCATTTTTCCAAACACTTTTCCAAGGCGGAGGATGAGGTTCCGTCGTACCTAACAGATAACACTTGCCATCATCCCCAAGGGAATATACTATCAATGACAACGCCAAATGAAGTCAAGGAAGTGATTAAAAACCTAGGTAATCACAAAGGCCACGACAATATTACGCCGCAAATGACTAAAAACCTCCCCATCAAATGGATAGTTTTCCTCGCTGGGATCTTCAATGCTGCATTACACCTGTGCTACTTCCCGAAGACATGGAAACATGCCATTATCATAACCATTCCAAAAAAATCACCTGTCAAATCACCTGAAGATCTCAGACCAATCAGACTTCTCTCTACCATCGGTAAGGTATACGAGAGAATCGTTCTTCGCAGATTGCAGTCATACATGGATTCTATTAACTTTATCATTCCTCAACAATTTGGATTCAGAAAAGGACACTCCACAACCCACCAGCTAATCACAGTAATAGACTACATCCAAATAAGAAAGTCCCACAAGGAGGCAGTAGGTGCTGTTTTTCTAGACTTTACCAAAGCCTTTGATAGAGTATGGCATGATGGCTTGATAGCAAAAATAACAAAAAATCAATTTCCAAGGGATTTTATCAAATTCTTGAAAAACTATCTGCAGGACAGAACCTTTTCAATTAAGCAAGGGAATTATATAACCACGGCAAAACCAACCCAGATTGGAGTCCCTCAAGGCTCTATCCTTGGACCCTACCTATTCAACATCTACATCAACGATTTCCCTCCACATCCAAAATGTCAAATAAAACTTTTCGCAGATGACGCAGCAATTTTATCAAACTCCAAATCAATAGGAATAATAACTACACAACTCCAAAATTACATAAACAGTATAACCAAATGGTGCAATGATTGGAAATTAGACATCAACCCAAAAAAGTCTCAGGCAATAATTTTTCCTCCACTAGACAATAAAAAATTCAAGCCACAATCCATCCTGAAGGTAAACCAGAGCCCTATTAACTGGACTGACAGCGTTAAATATATTGGAGTTACCTTAGACTCCAAGTTGAAATTCAACATGCATGTCAAAAATATCATAAAGAAAGCAAAAATCGCCAAAATAACATTATCAAGCCTGTTCAACTATAGAAGCAAATTGACTACAAAACAAAAGTTTACTCTATACAGAAGTTGTATCCTCCCGATAGTAACATACGCACTCCCAGTTTGGTGCAAATATATTACAGCCACAGACAAAAATAGGGTAAACGCATTCATGAGAATCTGCCTTCGGGCAAGTTTAGGAGCTCCATTCAACCTATCAAACAAGATACTGAAGGAGGACTTGAACCAACCCGATCTAGAAGATATGTACCAAACTTCCGTTAAGAAATTATACCTTCAAATGCAAAACTCAAATAATCCAACCATACAAGATATTCTACAAAATAAAGGAGATATCAATCCCCGATTCCGACGACCCGGCCCTGACACTTAGTCAAGAGCTCATCGCCCAACAGCTGCCCTCCTGCAAGGCCTAGGGGGACCACTTCTACTCCACCAACTCGCCATGTGTAAATAGCCAGGACAAGGTGACTCGCGAGGTGTGCTCGAATGTAACACCTGTAAATTGAGACGAAATAAATAAATAAATTATTCGTTCAGTAATAGCTTGCTATACTGATATTATACTCTCAATTCGACATTATACTTTCAATTCAACATCGAAATTTTCTATAACTTTCCTTAAAAATATTATAAAACCTTTATATTTATATGCTAACTATAGAATGTTTTCGTATGCATGTGATTAACATTTAAAAATTTATTGTTTCATAACTATAGCTGTTCAAAAAGGGAATTTTTATGAAAAGGATAAGATAAAATAATGAGAGACAGAGAGATCAAATAGATAATAT
>CP092885.1:31220186-31421826 GCA_030710605.1 Cordylochernes scorpioides | reverse complement strand
GATTGAGAAGGCTTAGCCATCTTCGCCAACGACCATATTTTGGTCATTATTTGTTGACCCTCAATATATCCAATAAAATATGGATTTGTGCAATAAGGAGATGAATATAACAGTATATGTAATATATAAGATAATTTTTCTTGTTTACTATTGTTATATTTTTTCTTTTGTTTGTTCTCTCTCAGGTAAATCAATAAAATTGTAGAGTTTATTTTCTGGCCTGACGATATATAATCTACTTTACTTGTGGCTTCAAACGATGGTGTATCTAATTCTGATGCACTTCAAAAAAAAAATCTAATAATATTAAAAATGTCGGAGAAAATAAAAAAAGACATTAAAATTAATAGAATTATAAACGCTTAAAAAAAGCTGTAGTTATAAAGGTCCCAAACCAAAGTGACAATAAAATACCACTGGGTGAATTAAATAAATCAGAAGATTTGATATTGATCAATAAAATTTACATACCGACACTAAGAGATCCAACTATAGTAGTCAAAAACGTATCCAAAAATACGGATACGCGAACTTCGTTCAAACCATATGCAAAATGAATTCTGATAAAGAAAATTTGAGAATGAAATAAAAGTTCTATTTACAATGAGATCTAACTCTCCATATCACAATATGGTATTAAGAATAACCCCTAAAGTTTACCAAATTAAAAAAAGGAAATAATGTAGCATTTGACTTTTAGTCCAAAGTTTCTATAAACTCAAAATATGAGAATCTTAAAAAAAAAAAAAAAGGATCTTGGAGCCAACTCAACTATCACATCTACAGTCTTCCCCACACTTTGAGGCCTCCATTTCAAGGCTACCACTTATGAACATAGAAACTTTAAGATATGCATGTATAAATATATTTATATTTATTTGTATAATACGTATCCTAGAATAAAGAAATGGGCCACTCAAATAACTAATCATATTTAAAATTTCTACATACATATACATAAATATCTTGATGTTTATATATATATATATATATATAAAAAGACCGTTTTGCGTTTATATATATATATAAATAGTTGTTTAGTTTTATAGTTTAGTTTTGTATTAAAATTATATTTATTATAAATAGCCGATGCAAAGCCGATGCAAAAGACGTTACGTTGTTAAATTTTATTGTTATTAATTATAAATATATAATTAATTGGATGATGTGTAAGAAGTAAAGGATATTTTTTTCTCTCTCTCTCTACTAAATAATAACAATTTACAAATTTTATAATTTGAATTTAAATAATCAAAGTAAAAAAGATAATTTTAATACAAAACTAAACTATAAAACTAAACAACTATTTATTTTTATAATTAATTTAGATTTAGCTTGCTAATCTAATCAAATCTACTTGATATAAATTATCATGCTTATCAGTTTACTCTTTAAATTTTAAATATAGAATCACTATTATATTTTTATTATATAGTTTTTACACTATATATATATAAATAAACCGAAAGGACATCAAATAAAAAAAAGGAAGGAGGAAAGACAATTGATAATATGTAAACTATAAATGTTTATTTTTGCATCCAATGATGAATTTCTACACACAATTACAATATTCACATACAAAAAATGATGTTGGCCTAGGTAAATTGCTTTAAAAAAACTAAACTAACTATAAAAAAAATGTATAACCCTTAACTCCCTATTGATGACTTAAGAAACAAGAAAAAATAATTTTTACTTACTTTTAACAATTCCTCCCCTTGCGGGGAGTCCATGGCCAAAGCCCCAGTTGTGCTCTCTTCCGCGACCACTTTCAAAACTGACCTCCTATCCTCTCCCCGGGTGACCAAATCATATATATATAACAAAAAATAAATCTTATTATAAATCATTAAAAAAAATCAGGTCACCCTCTGTGATAGGTCGAAAAAAAAGGCAAAAAAAAAGAATATACCTAGGTAAAATATATATATATAATTTATATATATATATAAAGTAACTTATAATACAATATAATACACTGCGGCCTGTGATTGTAAAACGACACTTAAAGTTACACCGCATGAGTTTCTTTTAAACGAAAAATCTAATTTTTTTTCAAGGCCGCAGTGTATTATATTGTATTATAAGTTACTTTATTTATCATTTACGAACAGAAAAATACGTCCAGGGTAGCCTAGTGGACATGGCATCTGCCCGGTAAGCGTAACATTGTGGGTTCGATTCCCATCCCTGGACACTTTTATTTTATTTTTCCGTTCGTCATTACTCTTCATAATTCACCCTTTCATACTTCATCCAAAAAGGTTAAAAATAGTCGATATTTTACCTTGTAATAAAAATTTGATTTTTCGTTTAAAAGAAACTCATGCGGTGTAACTTCAAGTGTCGTTTTATATATATATATATGTGGTAACCGAGGGTCAAACCTGTAGTAACCGAGAGGGACAGTCAGGGCGTGGAGAATTATCCAGTACCTCTCTGCACTTTGGAAGACCTTTAACAGCTTTCACAGAGTACAGGCAGTCGTGGTCGAGGCAGAGTGGAAAGCTTGGGAATGTCCACACACAAAAAACGAAGAGACACAGTTGTAGTAGGAAAGTTCCGGGAACAGATAGGAGTCGAGCTAAGATGGAGTTAGAAGAGTTCTCACTGCTTTACATGGTCGATGAGGTGGACCTGGGTACAACCGACAAGGGCTCACGTCGATGATGAAATCTCTAAGTAACATTTCGGTTAGGGCAGATGTTTTATATCTTTGCCGAGGGGGGGGGGGGGGACAGGCGAAAATTTGGACTTTGAACAGGTGCAAGTGCGTGGGGTGGCGGTGGCATCCTCCACACCCTTTAGACCTGATGGCAACGGGCTGCCAAATTCCTTTTTAGGGTTGTTGGATTTCTATCTCGATCTCTTTCTTAACTCAGCTCTTGATCTATTACATAGTTTTATTTATTCATCCTCAGTTTGTACAAAGTACATTACATATGATGATGCAATGACACATGTCAATCATGTGTATAATTATTTATTGATATGTTTCTATATACAACATGACAATCTTGTTATAAGTATTATACAATATAGGGTTTTTGGTTTAAATTACCATAGATGGGCCCCGAGAGTGAAAGGGTGTATCAGGGTTTAAATGGGTAAAGCCTCTCTAACACAGGTAAGTAATTACAATTTCTTTTAATTAATTTAAACTGTGGTGATAATGATGATAAAAATAAAATGATGTTCTAAGAGATTGTTGGCGGGCGTTGGAAAGGGTTAAGGGTTAAAGAATATGCAATTGTAAGTATTACACAGGCAACCATATACTTAGATCCAGGTGCCAAGCGAGGATATAGACTTGAGCGTCTTCCTTGGCAATGTTTCACTTGTGATTCTGTATAAGGTTATAGTGCTTTGTCACAATTGTAGGGTTATTGGGTTGAAAAGTTGTTGAAGAAAAAGTTGTTCATTAATATGATTGAAAGGGGTGAAATGGAGTGCCATGCGATAAGTAGAATTGTTGTAGCGACAGTAGGTGATCTGTCTTGACTTAAAATCAAAGGTTGATTGTGGTCCGCTAGAGCTAAAAAAATTGAGAGTTGTGAACGCTTTGTGCATGCGTTGGTGATTGTGCTCTGGGATGATTGAAATAAATTTTTAAACGTGTTCAAATCCAGAAGTTGGGATTTTTAAATCTGGGGAACTGTGTTCAAAGAGTTTGTTGAAATTACGAAAAAAAAAATTTCAAGCAGTACTATCGTTTTTCTACGTTGATGTGAAGCAATGGCGGAGAAAGAAAGTAGTGTAAAGTAAACTGAAGTGGTTAGAGAAATAGATTGTTGTAAACGATTGCTGTATGCCCGATAGTTGATGATAAACATAGTCATTTTATATAAAGGTATAAAAACAATAATAAAATGAATAAAAATATAGAAATATCATTGTGGTTGAATAAAGTTTAAGTTTTCAAAATCAAACATGTAATATATAAAAGTAATAATAATGACGAATTGAGGTGATTTTTGACAAAAATAAATCGTTTGTAATACTAAAATAATATTATGAAAAATAAAAGTAAAATTGATTTTAAAAAATAATGTTGGATTAAAAACTTGTGATTATATAATTGAAAGGTAAAAATTAAAATTTAAAATGTTTTATACAAAAATAGAATATAGTTAAAGATCATTACAATGAGTAGATGATGGTTTAGTATTTATTCTAAAAAGAAGTTACAAATGTGGTGTGTAACTAGTTCAAATCCCTTTGGTAAAAATCAGTGTTTTTATGACTCTCTGTCTGGGAATTTGTGAAATTCTCGAGGAAATATAAATGGTTGATGTGAAACACGTGTTACACATGGCGGTCATCCCGATAGCGGATATTTAGATGACAGCTTTGTGAGCGGGGAGAGAGGACGTTGTTTATACATGAAACGGGGTGTGATGGGACTGATGGGTATTGTTGGCGGGCGTTGGATTTAGTGACGCGGGAATTTTGTCTCGAGATGTTTAGTCTATCATCACTAGGGCCTTTGGTATGTCAATTAGCGGTGATCACGTCCATTTTTACGACCGGGGAGCGATGTGTATTGTTTTTGAAGGGGGAGATATGTGGCTTGTCTGTGGCGCACGAGCGTTCTCTAGTCTGGGTCTGATGGTTTCAAATATATCTTTATATTGTGTGTGTGAAAGAGAGTAAGTAAGTAAGTAATACAGATCCAAATGGGTTGGTGTAGAGTATTTAGATAGAATAGGTTTGTGAATTTAACGTAAAATTTTCTGGTCGCTACTTGAGCTTTGTTTTAAAACGATCGATATTAAATAAATCTGGATTTAAATGTAGGAATGGCTGGGAAGTTTGAGGCGGTATAATTCGGAATAGTTGCGTCTCGAAGATATCCGGAGTCAGATATTGAATTCACTGAGATATACATCTTGAAACATACGCTGTGGATTTTGAACAAATCGGGGTTGTGGAGGTGTTATTGTACAGAACATTCTCTGTGTAATATTTCAATTTATTGACATGTATGGTGTCACTGTCTCTATTGAGGGGTTGATTGGGCGATCTATTCGAACGACATTGGGTGTGATTATTTCAATTATTGTGTATGGTCCAGTAAAATATGGTGCTAATTTACCTGTGTCGGGATGTCTATACTTTTTGAACAAAACAAGAACATTCACTTCGAAATGTGGTGTTCTGTGCTGCTTATCAAATCTTTCTTTATCTTTTTCATGCTTATTTTGGGTACAAGGGCGTGCTATCTCTCTAGCTCTAGTTATTTCGGGGTATGGGTTAAGATGAGTTCTTAGATCTGAGGGGACAACATTGAACATTAAGTAGGTGGGTGGAAAACTGGTGAAATAATGGGGTGTGTTATTATACGTCTGAGTGACGCGCTTAACTAGTTGAGTTCAGGAAGCTTTCGGATTTTCTAGATAAGCTAGTCTGAGTTTGCCTGTAATGGTGGCATTTAAGCGTTCTATTAAACCGTTTGCTTGTGGGTTATTGCTGGTGGTGAGTAGGGGTTGTATACCATGTGTTATTAGAAATTTACGGAATTTTTCTGAGGTAAAAGCGGGCGCTCTGTCAGATAACAGACGTTTTGGAGATCCTTGCTGTAGTACAGGTTTGAGGGTTTGAATGTACCTTATGGTACTGGTTTACTGGTTAAACTCCCTTTGAGAGTGTTGAAAGCTTGTTTGCAGTTTTATGGTCTATTTGAAAGATGTAGTTTTCTCGGTGTTCGTAAGTGTTGTGTTTCGACGTTGTTGCGGATTTAGTAAAAATGTTATTAAATGATATCAGGTTTAGATGTGAGTGAAAGTGGGACTTTCGACGTGGACACGTTTTGAGGTGAGATGTGTCACAGGCATGGAGGCGTCTTTGGCCTGAAAAGTGAGAAAAATTGTTGTGTTGCGCTGTGTGACACAAGTGAAGTAAATTGAATGGAAAGGTGTCACGTGAAGTCGTTGTTTTTGGTACAGCATCTAACTTGTTTCAGCATGAATAACAAATTTACTAGTCATTGGCGGTGGTTGTACAAAACACATCGAGATATTTTGGCTGTTAGCAGATGTGGCACGTTTAGTGGTGACGATATGGAGCTTGAGTGGCTCGAGATTGATTTGTTGCTAAGTCGCGCGCTAATAGATGTTGGCCAATTGGAGAAAGTGATGGGAGAGTGTGTTGAAGTTTGTTGAGAGAGATGTGTGGATGATTAATAATTATGCTTGTAAAAGGAAAAGACAAGGGAGTAAAAACTTTGTTGGATTTTTAACAAGTTTTGGGAAAGGACAGTTACTTTCCTAGTTGTGATTTTGAGGATATTGTATCTTTCGATTTTTGAAATTAAAAAAAAAAATTCGTTTCACCTATGTTTATTAAAATTTGAATATATATTTTTTAAATCGTTGATTATGGTAGTGCGAAAATTATCCTTGTAAAAGGGCAATGGCGTGATAGTGACTTATAATTTGAATGGGGCGTTTACATAAAATAGTGAACACAATTATTTTTGCAAAGTTTTGAGTATATGATTGAGAAATTAGTGTTTTGGTATAAAAATAAGGTATTTAGAAAACACACAAATAAGTTTAGAAATATGATTCGAGTAATTTAAAAATAATGATTTTTTTTTAAATGTAAAATTGAAAGTAATGAATTAAAATTTATAATTTGCTTAAAATAAAGTAAAAATTGATAAATGAGGGTGTATTCGAATTTAAATGATATAAAAATGATAAAAATTGATTTAAAATGATTTCAGTGAAAATAAACATTATATTTATGGAGAATCAAGTTGTGAGCTTGAGGAGAAAGTTACGTAGGTTTTTAAAACTCACAGTTTTGAGGATTGTTCAGTCAGGAGACTTGGTCTTTAGTTGTTGTCCTGATGACGCAGAAGACGCTCCATATAGGGCTTGTAGAAGCTTGTAGCTTCTGTTTGTTGACGGCGGCAGGTCGACTGGAAGGTGGTTACGTTGTAAGGCCGAAGGTTGGGAACTTCTCACCGGCTTATTTTGCGCGATTTTCGGCTGTGTCATTGGGGGGTTGACAGCTTGCTCCTGAAATATAGTCTCTTGTTGGGGGAAAGATTGATTGGTCGTTTCGTTGGAATTGCGGCGGGCTTTCTCCTCCATCTTTGCTCTTCCTCGCTTCTATCTGGACAGGTTTCCTACCTTCTTCGTTGTGGTCATCCTGTCGACTTATCTGTGATGTGATCCTGTCGACTTATCTGTGATGAGGTATCCTGTCGACTCTCGCTATAGCTGTGGTAACCGAGGGTCAAACCTGTAGTAACCGAGAGGGACAGTCAGGGCGTGGAGAGTTTTCCAGTACCTCTCTGCACTTTGGAAGACCTTTAACAGTTTTCACAGAGTACAGGCAGTCGTGGTCGAGGCAGAGTGGAAAGCTTGGGAATGTCCACACACAAAAAACGAAGAGACACAGTTGTAGTAGGAGATATCCGTGAACAGATAGGAGTCGAGCTAAGAGAAAGATGGAGTTAGAAGAGTTCTTACTGTTTTACATGGTCGATGAGGTGGACCTGGGTACAACCGACAAGGGCTCATGCCGATGGTGAAGTCTCTAAGTAACATTTCGGCTAGGACAGATGTTTTATATCTTTGCCGAGGGGGGGGGGGGGGGGACAGGCGAGAATATTTTGACTTTGAACGGGTGCAAAGTGCGTGGGGTGGCTACGACATCCTCCACACCCTTTAGACCTGATGGCAACGGGCTGCCAAATTCCTTTTTAGGGTTGTGGATTTGTACCAATAGCGGTGGGTCAACGATAGGTCGATGGAGCCGCAGGCGATGTAGACAGGCTGACTCGACGCCAGTTGCTCCGGATGGGGCAGGGCGTGCAGGGCCCCGACTACCCATCTTTACCAGACCTCGGGCGCGCGCTTCGGACTCGCCGCACCTCACTCACCATCTGCAATAGCGCAGAACAAGTCATCGAGGGCTCAGCTTTGCGGGACATGGCCTACGCCTCTTTTAAAGAGCGCTTCTAACGCCCAGCATGTTCTCCGGAAGACATTGAAGAATTCCTGCGTGGCGCCACCTTAGCCATCAACTTAGAAGAAGGCGATCCCTTAAGCCGCGCTGAGATTTCCCAAGCTGAAATCTGTGCTGCCATCCGCCGCTTGCCCATGGGAAAATCGGCCGGATGGGACGAGCTGACTTGCGAACTGATCCGCGGATTTGAAGACTTCTTCGCACCGGCGCTTAAACATATCTTCGAGGCTTCCCAGACTTTCGGGGCTCTGCCTTCATCCACGCGGCGCAGCGAGACATGTCTCGTTCCCAAACCGCACGTCGGCCCAGGTCTCAGCGGACTTCGACCTATAACTAATATTCTTTTTAAAAGAAAACAATTTCTACTGCCCTTACTGCAATGGAAAAATTAAAAGGAGGGCCTGGCTCATCAGTGGTGAACCCTCCCAGCGGTTTCGCCAGTTTAATCTACCATACCTTATTTATTTATTTTATTTGACATATCGGACGCGATATCCCAGCTCGGGATACTTGCGCCTAAATACATTTTAGTAGATTATATACAATTCATTTTATACAATTTAATAACCGGACTAAAAACATAATTAAAACTTAAACGATGGCACTCTAAAACAGAAGAGAAAATCCAAAATGGATTATTTTATCAACCTATATACAACTCAATAACCGACTAAAAACACAATTAAAACTGAAACGATGGTTTTCTCAAACAGAAGAGAAAATCCAAAATAAATTATTTTAGCAACCTATATACAATTCAGTATATACAACACAATAACCGGTTAAAAACACAATTAAAACTGAAACTATGGTTTTCTTAAACAGAAGAGAAAATCCAAAATGAACTTACAAAAATTATTGAATTTTACATAAGTGTCTTTGTTATATACAAATTCGCAAACCTCTTCGATGGGATAAAAATGATTACTTCTGTAGCTGTGGAATATCGGACATTCCATCAATAAATGCATTGAGTCTTGGTTTTCTTTTCCACAGAAACAGCTAGGATCATCCGTTGCCCCGATTTTCGACAGAAATTCTCCAAAATTACCATGACCCGTGACGAACTGTGAGTTATAAAAATTCGGACGAAAATAAAAAGGAATTCCAAATGGGAAAAATTTTCTGAATGTTTCATTAGTGTTAGCTATTGTTTCAGCCATTCTTGATTCTATGTAGTTATGAATTATAGTCGGGGCATGCGGTCTGAATACATTAATTTCTTCTTTTGATAAATTGGCCAAATCGTATTTTATTATCAACGATTCTATTTGATCTGTGAGAATAGGTATTTTTGCCAAACTATGAATACAATTTGATGAGGTCGTTTTATAGGCTCTCACTACCCAAAGAAGAATCTGATATTGCTGAGAGTTTAATCTTTGCTTACTTCTTTTATTAATAAATTTATACCATATTTCAGATCCATAGGTTAGTATTGGCCTGAAAAGAGTTTTATATAAAATTAATCTTTTTTTAGCATCCAATCCCCACATCTTCCCACAGAGCGAAAACAAAAGATTTTTCATACGGTTGATTTTACAAAGAATATCATTAATGTGGGGTGTGAAGTTAATTTTTGACTTAATTCTGTGATTAGAAAATTTTATACCTAAAATTTTTACCTCTTCCACTGGTTTTATTATGAAATTTGGAGTTCCCATTGGAATATTTTGTTTGCCGTGCATATGTATTAAGCCGGTTTTCTCCGGGCTTAGTTTTAGCTTATTTCTTGTACACCATTGTATTACATAATTTAAAGTTCTTTCTGTTTCATTTTTTAACCCTTCTATGGTCTTGTGCCAGCAAACAATCGAAACATCATCCGCATAACAGATTATTTCAGAATTTGGGGATGCGAAGTTGATCAACAAATCATTCAGGACTATATTCCACAATAAAGGTGATAATGGTCCGCCTTGAGGACATCCCTTTGATAAATATTTCGAAATTGTTGTATTCGAGAAGGTGAGACTTGTTTTTCTTCTCCGATTTAAAAATGATTGGATAATTTTTATAAGAACTGCTGGGACGTGGTCTTCGTCCATTCTTTTTATTAAGGCAGGCCACCACGCATTATCAAATGCACCACTTATATCAATGGCAATCAATGCAACCAATTCGTTTTGTTTGTGTTTCAGTATGGTCTCGGTTATTTTGTCCAATGCCGTTATTGTAGATTTTCTTTTCGTAAATCCATGTTGTCTATGGCTCAGTAAGTTATTATGATTATAATAATTGAGTATTTTATTTTTAATGATCGTTTCAAATATTTTTGAGAAATTTGATGTTAGTGAAATTGGGCGATAGCTATTAATTGCTTCGTAGTCAGCTTTTTGCGGTTTCGTAATAATTTTTAATACCGAATGTTTCCAGCTTTCAGGATAGTAACCCAGCACCAGACACTCATTAAAGAGTTTGACTAAACTGGGTAGGATCGATAATAATGAGTGCTTAATCATATAATTACTCACGTTATCTGGACCAGGAGCCTTTCTGATATTAAGATTCGAGCACAAATCCTTTATTTCCTTTTCAGTAATAAAAATGATTTCCCTGTTGGTAAAACTTGGGATGTGATTTCTAATTAAAGTGTGTTCTTCATTGTCCAACCGCACATCATCATCAGGGAAAAATGCTGTTAGCATTTCCTTCATCTTTTGCTCTCTCATGCATTCTGCAGTTTTATTCAGTAATGGTATGCCCACTTGAATATCGGCCGATCTTAACCGTTTAAAAATCCTGTATGCATTCCCGAAAGCATTCGTAGACTCATTTTCTTCAATAAATATTTTCCACGACGTCTTTTTTGCTCTATTGATGGCTCTTAAGTATTTATTTCTTGCCGCTCTGTAAATACTCGGATTCAGGTTACCCCCTCTATAATACAAATTCCTGAGATAATGTAAATGTTTTTTTAATTGTTGAAGCTCTTTATTCCACCAATTTTTGGAAGTAGTCGTGTTTATAGAGGTGTGATGCTTGACGTCGAGAGAAGAGTATGCAGCTTCTATTACTAAATTTGTCAATTTGTTTACCACATTATCAATATCTTCACAATTGACAATATGCTTAGAAGCTGAATTTAAATCCAGTAAATCCGAAGGCGAAATACTCTCAGCAAATTTGGTCCAATTCGCCGATTTTTCTCTGAATTTCCATGTCGATGTCTGTCTATTATTGTTTGCCAAGTTTATCATATTGAAGATATCAAAAAGTATTGCCAAATGGTCTGAGGTAACAGAAAGTGCTGAGGTTCTCCAGTTATGTATAAGACCAATGGAATGTTTATTAGAAATTGTCAAGTCGATTATGCTAGCATTTCTGCAAGTTGGGATTTTAAGATTATGAACAAATAGATTCTGCTCCTCGATAATAGACTTTAGAATGTATCCGTTTTTATTTGTCGTTGAATCGAACCAGAGTGGATGTCTTGAATTGAAATCTCCACAAAGGATAATTGGGAGTTGACCAAAGGCCTCAAGTATTTCTGAGATGAATTGGATATGAAATGCAGCCATTGAGTTTGGGTGTATATAGATATTGGCAATAACTATTCTTTTCCCGTTTAAATAGAGAGAGATCGCTGTACAGAAGGAATTTGTAAACCTGTTAATTTTCTCATATATTATGTTGCGGTTCAAAATAATAGTAGCAGTATAAATTTGCCTATCTGTGCTAGAATATACTATTCGTGAATTCTTGCCAAATTTCACTGTATCATTGCACATGTATGGTTCTTGTAGAAATATGATGTCAGGAAGATCGTCTGCGATTGTCACACCTAACTCACTAGTTGCCATCATACTTTTCCTTGCATTAAATTGTATACATCTGATATTGTTATCATTCATCTGAATGGTATTGAGTTCTTTGTATTACTATTTCCATCTGGGTTTTGTACAGGGGACATTCGCTGGAGTTCGCCTTGTGATCAAGAGACCTTCCATTCTTGTACCTCGGGTGTTTAGCGCAGTTGAAACATTTTTGTTTACGCGAACACTCATGATTTCCCGCCGCGCCGCATATTAGGCAAATCTTTTCATGGGAGCATTCGCTGATTTTATGTCTTGGATTAAACTCAAAACATTTCTGGCACTGCCTAACTAATACTTTGTCGTGTATATGGCATCTCACAGTCGGTATAGATAAAATTACCCTTCTTCCTTAAGGTTTGATACACTCGTGGAGAAACTCGCAGCACTACATTGTGGTGAGAGGTATTGGATTTCATGGGGAACAGCACTCGGATTTCATTCTCTAGTCCACTCAAATCAGGATTCATGGTACATATGATTGGTATTAAATTATTAACTTCCGTTAATTTACTGACATTTTTTATAATAATTGTTGGGTCTCTAGGTTGCGGGGTAAAAATTTTACTATTTGCTTTCAATTCCGCCGCCATGCTCAGTTCCTTTAACAAGTGTTTAGCCTCTTCGTCGCTAGGAGTTTTTATTACTACTGCATTTTTGGTGTTAATAATTTTATTAATTCGTATCCCACTACCGTTTTCTCGTAACTTTTTTATATTAGTTGAAATTGCCTGAGCTATGTTGTTAATAGGCTCATTATTTAGAGGAACTGCGAGCAGTGTAGCTTCAGTGTTTAAGGTCCGTTGTCTTTCCTCCATAAATTTCTGTGTATGATCTCTCTGTGTAACTTGGGCATAAGATAATCCTTTCGAGGAGATCACACTTCGAATATCACCGAGCTTCTCTTCCACTATGTTGCCGACGGTTTCCTTCATCTGTGCCAAAAGGTTCTCGTTATCCGATTCAACCATAGAAGAAATTCCATCTTTCGTTTGTTTTAACATAGTCGAAAGATATGATAAATCATTTTTAGTCAAATTTTTTTGATTTTGTTGAAATTTATTCTCAAAGTATGCAAAAATTTCATCCAGTTTCAAATTTAGTAACCTAACCATAGAATTCATATTTAATCAAAAGAGAAACAATTCGAACTATATAAAAAAAAGCAAGGTAAAATTAAATAGCAAAACAATAAACCGATTTAAAACATTTCAACATAAGCATTTAGAAAATAAATTAAGAAATTTAGGCAGTGTTTACCGAAACTTGCGGAGCGAGATGACGCACGTCCAGCCAGATCGGCCACCTAGCGGCAAAAAAAAAAAATTAAAAGGAGGGCCTGGCTCATCAGTGGTGAACCCTCCCAGCGGTTTCGCCAGTTTAATCTACCATACCGCTGTTATATTGCATTTTTGAAACTTCCTTTTATAGTGATACTGATGCTTGACTCTTCAAATGGGTATTTTAAATGAACTATGGACATAAGCTTTATGGACAGCAGAATTACATATAATAATTTAACACAAAGCAATAACGCGCCATCTATACATATAAAATAAAAGGATTTTAAAGCGCGAATGTTTCTTTTATACATAAAACGAACTTCTACTGTCCTTACTGCGATGAAAAAATATATTGGGAGGGCTTGGCTCATTAGTGGTGAACCCTCCCAGCGGTTTCGCCAATTTAATCCACCAGACCGCTTCTCAGAGCTCTAATACTGTATTGGATCATTCTGCTTTTATATGCTACACTGAATGTCCATAGTTTACTTGAAAACCATTTCTAAGATTCCATCCTTCAGTGTAGCAAATAAAAGCAGAATGATCCAATACAGTATTAGAGCTCTGAGAAGCGGTCTGGTGGATTAAATTGGCAAATCCGCTGGGAGGGTTCACCACTGATGAGCCAAGCCCTCCCAATATATTTTTTTCATCGCAGTAAGGACAGTAGAAGTTCGTTTTATGTATAAAAGAAACATTCGCGCTTTTAAATCCTTTTATTTCATATATAATAATTTACATTGCAGTAAGGGCAGTAGAAATTGTTTTATTTTAAAAAGAATATTACGCGTCTAAAATAGTTTTGTAATTTGATAACAGATGGCGCGCTAGTGCATCGTAATATTGTAACAAAGTATTTATTATTTTATTAGCAGAGTATTATTTTTTATGTTTATATTTTGCTATACTCTGCACACTTCCTTCGTGGCTTATCTTTTTTTGTTTATCATTCATAGTTTGTTCTCGCCTGAAATAAATTGTTGTCTCATCCCAAAGTTGGTCTTCCCTAATTTTCCACGTGACATTTTGGTGGAGATGCCGGGTAAATTAGGGAAGGCAAACTGAAGATCGCCGAGAAGACCTAGGGGACATGGGTGCTGTGATCTACATTTTCAGAGACTGGCTCCAGGATTCCACCGACGTGTCAAAGCCAAGACTTCCTCCAAGATGACGATGTCCCTATAGACGATACGACGACAAAGCCGCTTTTCATGCCGCAAGAAAAAGGACGCAAAGGTACTAGGGACAAAGTTCCAAGACTTTCGATGGAATCCTTGGCAGAAGCACGTCAAATCCATGTCAGTAACTACAATAATTGCTAGCTGTGGGTCACAGCTCCCATAGGGAAGAAGCTATGTAACAAAATATTTATTAATTTATTAGCAGAGTATTATATTTTATGTTTAATTTTGATATACTATGTACACTTCCCTCGTGGCTTATCTTTTTTGTTTACCATTCATAGTTTTTTCTTGCCATAAATAAATTGCTGTGTCATCCCGAAGTTTGTCTTTCCTAATTTTCCACGTGGCAATATCTTCCATTTTTCTTCAAGTACAGACCGATTACAAGCTTCCGAGTGCCAGTATATGGGACCTAATTCAACGACACAGAAATTGCGCTTTTTAAACAAGATGAAGAAAAAATCTTAAATTCCTCCTTCGAATTTAAGATTTCTTCGAATTTTTGAACCAGCACTCCGCTGTGCCAGTGAGGTAGAATATGACGTTGGCCAGACACATGGAGTCATCCTACTTGTTGCATCGCGCCACACGCTGGAAGTCTCAGCCAACGCTGTGAATTTTCCTACGTTCTTCCGAGCAGACAGTAGGATCTCTCCACCGATGGCAGAATGGTCGATTTTCTGGTATTTTTATCTCTCCATTTTCTTCCGAGCAAGAAACACAAGCACTGTAGATAGCTCTGGTTGTAATCCTTGAAGGCGACGACTTCGTCTGGTGACCGTCTCGTTCCCCCGTGTCTCCACGACAATTGTCGCGATGACACATAATTTAATAGGCTTACGAATTACTTTAAATATTTATTTAGTTATATTGTAGAGTAAGAAATGATATGTGACTCAAAGTCTTGGAGAACAAAAAGCTTTATTGTATCTCCGAATAAATATACGTATTTAAAAACGCAATCATAAAAATAATGATGTTACAAATTTGCCTATTCTACAATAATGGCAAAAATTTACATACTCCTTATTTACATCTAACAATTTGAAGTATTTTAAACATAAAATAAAAGTTGCTATTTATATGAGCCAAATTGATCCCAGAGGAGAGAACTGAGTTTTTCCATTTCCACGTGGCGCCACTGTTTTCCCCGACCGGTTCACCAGTCAATATGAGAGGGAGTACCAGGAAACTCTGTTCTGCGGACATTATTATAAACACATTTACAAACCCCCGGAAGCTGCATGAAAAAAATAAAATTGGGAATTTTAATTTTACTAATTTAAAAAAATTGAAATTGTTGTAATTAGAAATAAAGTACCCATAAACGAATAAACATACCCCTATATTATCTTCCAATCCATCCCGTACTGTCAGCAACCTGACCAGTTTATTCATCGCCCGGAGGTAATTAGAAGAGGACGCGGTCTTCTGTCGTCGTCACCAAGGTAACCTCCATTCTTGGGTGGCTCAGGAAACTAATGTGGCCAATAAGGTGACATCGAGCTTTAATGGAGGATCTGATAATGGCTCCCTCGTGGCCATTTTAACGGATTGTTTCCTTCTATGGGGACTTTAACATCTTTCTAAGTGGATTGGTTTAAATGGCAACTATCTCTATTAAATCCTCGCGTTATAAATCTGCAAAATACCACAGAAGGAGAGCTTTATATTGAATATTCCTTTATTGTTATTAGTTGCGCGCGAGCGTTTTGCGTGATGGAGTGAGAATGAATATTCCGGAAATATTAATGCTTTGAAATGGCGAACAAATAAATAAAAAGTCAGAAATATGTATTCATGATGAAATTGTGAAAAAAAGTATTAAAATTACAAATATATTCTCACAATGAGTATCTTTCTTATTTAAAAAACGCTAGCTTTCAAGCGTTAATCGCTCTTCAACGGGCTTACTATAATATCGACTTTATCCCACCAGAAATATTTACAAAAACAAACGCGCGCAGCGTGGATATTTATAACTGAAAATTTTTATAACTGAAAATGTTAAATTGGTTTGTAATTTACTATTTTATATGGAATATGTCTATTTTAATTTTTAGGACATCCAGAATTAATAAAATTGATCTATTGATTTCTTCTGAGATATCTATTTTTCTGTTTATGCTGTTATATTAATTGGAAACGAGAGATTCTAAGAGTAACCGTTGAAATTTGCTCTTAATGTTTTTGTAGTGGCATTTCGTTTGTGTTATGTTAAATTTGTGACCGGTCTGTGCAATATGTTGATAGATCATTGAACGTTGGTCTTTTGTTCTGATATTTCTGTTATGGTCGTTAAGTCTAACTTGTATCGATCTTCCTGTCTCACCTATGTAGGTAGCATTGCAGTCTTGGCATTGAATTGAGTAAATTGCATTGGTTTGAATTTGAGACTGCAATGCTACCTACATAGATGAGACAGGAAGATCGATACAAGTTAGACTTAACGAACATATAACAGAAATATCAGAACAAAACACCAACGTTCAATGATCTATCAACATATTGCACAGACCGGTTACCAATATAACATAACACAAACGAAATGCCACTACAAAAACATTAAGAACAAATTTCAACGGTTACTCTTAGAATCTCTCGTTTCTAATGAATATAACAGCATAAACAGAAAAATAGATTTACCATCACAATACCGATATCTCAGAAGAAATCAATAGATCAATTTTATAGATTCTGGTTGCCCCTAAAAATTAAAATAGACATATTCCATAAAATATTTAAATTAAGAACCAATTTAAAATTTTCTGTTATAAAAATTTTCAGTTATAAATTAAACGAAAAAACATGGTGAAGGAAGACGAGTTTCTTTTATTGATGCATAGGAGCAAGCTTTCGGGTAAAAACCCTTCAACAGGCGATAAATGAAGCCCGACTTATAAAGACTATGGTACAAATGGTAGGAAGGAATAAATATATATAAAATGAAAGTTTTTAAACTATTTATATATGTTAAAATTAATAGAAGACCGATTTTTGAGAAAAGTAAATATTAAATCTGCAGTCTGCAGTCTGAAACCACGAGACGGCGCATGATTAGGGCTATTGAAATAAACATGTTGGAGGTTTAAATAAAGGACAAGAGAGGATGATAAGCTTCTGGAAGATCTATATTTCTGTTGATGCTGTTCAGTTTGTGGGATAATATGGATTCTAGGATAAGTCTTTGGTGTAAGATATGTATGTGCCTGTAATGTGTGGTGGGGTTATTGATGTTGAAAGTGTGGCCTGTGCTCTGCATATGTTGATAAATGAAGGAATTGGTATCTTTCCTGGAAATATTACGGGAATGTTCAGTCATCCTGATGGCCACAGATCTACCCGTCTCACCAACGTAAGTGGCAGGACACTGTTCACATGAGACCTCATTTATCAACATATGCAGAGCATAGGCCACACTTTCAACATCAATAACCCCACCATTCCTTACAGGCACATACATATCTTACACCAAAGACTTATCCTAGAATCCATAGTATCCCACAAACTTAACAGCATCAACAGAAAGATAGATCTTCCAGAAGCTTATCATCCTCTCTTGTCCTTTATTTAAACCTCCCACGTGTTTATTTTAATAGCCCTAATCATGCGCCGTCTCGTGGTTTCAGACTGCAGACTGCAGATTTAATATTTACTTTTCTCAAAAATCGGTCTTCTATTAATTTTAACATATATAAATAGTTTAAAAACTTTCTTTTTATAAATATTTATTCCTTCCTACCATTTGTACCATAGTCTTTATAAGTCGCGCTTCATTACTCGCCTGTTGAAGGGTTTTTACCCGAAAGCTTGCTCCTATGCATCAATAAAAGAAACTCGTCTTCCTTCACCATGTTTTTTCGTTTAATTTCAAATCAGGAATAATTATTTATCTATATTTAAAATCAGTTATAAATATCCACGCTGCGCGTGTTTGTGTTTGTAAATATTTCTGGTGGGATAAAGTCGATATTATAGTAAGCCCGTTGAAGAGCGATTAACGCTTGAAAGCTAGCGTTTTTTAAATAAAAAAGATACTCATTGTGAGAAATATGTATTTATATGAAAATATCAATACGACGAATGATATATATTTTTAAATACAAAGCGAAAACGCACCATTAAGACGCGAATGTTTTTTTCACAAATAAATCAAAATTATACAGTCTTTACTGTGATGAAAAAATATTGGGAGGGTTCGGCTCATTAGTGGTGAACCCTCCCAGCGGTTTGCCAATTTTTTTTTTTTTTTTTAATCTACCATACCGCTTCTTTAGAGATCTAATACTCTATTGGATCATTATGCTTATATATGCTACACTTGAAGGGTGGAATCTTAGAAATGGTATTCAAGCAAACTATGGTCATAAGCTTTTAGGACATTTGAATTACATTTAAATTACATAAAAATTTCATCGCAGTAAAGAACAGTAGAAGTTTGATTCATATGTGAAAGAAACATTCGCGTCTTAATGTTTTCATTTGCTATATATAGATGGCGCGTTATTGCTTTGTATTAATTCATGCCTAATGTAATGGTCTTGTCCTTATTGTTTGCGGAAGAACATTTCTCGATTCAAATATTTAAATGTAATTTCACTGCCCTAAAATCTTATGTCCATATTTTTCTAAAATACCATTTCAAAGATTCCACCCTTCAGTATAGGATATATAAGTAGAATGATCCAACAAAGTATTATGCCTTAAAATGCTTGACCGAAGCATGTAGAAGGCACAATAATTGTATGATCCAACACAGTATTAGACCTCAAAAGAAGCGGTCTAGTATATTAAATTGCCGAATCCGTTGGGAGAGTTCACCACTGATGAGCCAAGCCCTCCCAATATTGTTCTATCTGTAGAATAAACATTCCTTTTTAATTTTTTTTTCATTTCATATAAATAGATGGCGCGTTATTGCTTTATATATCTTATACTCTATCTGAGGTAATAGTTTAAGCTTTTTCTATTTTAGCCCATCATGTAAACCCACTGCTGGGCAGTCTTCCTTTGGTTTCCCCTATTTTGATTTTTTTCACCTCTTTAAAAAATATTCCCCGCAGTAAGGACAATAGAAGTTTGATTTATTTTCGAAAGAAATATTCTAGTGTTAATTTTTCATTTGTTATAATTTTAAATATCTATACAATAATTAAGGAATGTAATTTGTGTTATTTTCAGAGGCAAATATTTGTAATATTTCTATGGGTAGGTTTGAATTTTAGGTATCCAATTATATTTAAAGTATATTAATATAGGGTCGTTTATGTCATCTATATATTTAATAACAATGTAAATTTCAGAACGCGATCAATCAATAATTCCTTAAAATAATTCCTTATTTCTTAAATAAATAAAAATTGATATATATATAATTATTGCTAATTAATCAAAACTAGCGGACGTACCCGGCTTCGCCCGAGGTTTTACCAGAGTAAAGGTTTGTCTAGCGAACATTTGTTAAAACAATTCTCTAAAAACTTATTTAAAAAAAAAAAGATATATTTTGATAATTTGAAACTCGTAAATTTGAATCTTTCGATAAAGTGAACATTTTTTACCGGTCCCTGTGTGCCGTGTCATCCTGAATTTTGTCTTTCCTAATTTTCTACATTAGAAAATCATAGTTTTATCTAGTGAACATTTTTTCCCGTGTCACATTGCCGTGTCATCCTGAATTAATCTTACTTTTGATAAATAATATTTAAGATAACAAACTTAGTGATAAGAAAACTTGTTATCATCGTCACAATGGGGGCGCTGCTTGCGAGTTAAATCTACAAATCTGCAAATAACTCTAAGGATATTCAAGATATTCATGAAATTATTTTTTAAAAACCTTCCCGGTGATATACCTAATAATATCCCAAAATTTCACGGCGATTGGATGTATGGTTTTTGAATCTATTGAGTACAGACAAACAGACAGACAGACATTCAATTTTATATATATAGATAAACAGCCAACACCAAGAATTCACCTATAATGTTTCCTATACCATGGTATATAAACCCAGCGATCCAATAGGTTGTAAGAGTAGCAGCCATCCATTTTATAAAGTGGTCAATACACTTTACGAAGAGTTAGTAAGCTTCGCCATTGATGAGTGAAACCATTCTATTTTTTTTTTCTTATTCTCACAGAAATGTCAAAAGTGTTTTCAATAAAAAAAATAGTGAAAATATATCGCGCTATGTCTCTCCATTGATATTTAATAATTAGTTGTTAGTATATTCTATTGCAGGTAATCAATTCGACAACTGTAGGAACCTGAAACACAGATAATTTGATGGATAAAATAGAAGAAATGTGTATTTGGAGAATAGCGAAGGTAAAATTGATCGATACAATTACTGATGACGAAATTTCAAGCAGAATTGGCGGGAATATAAATTATTAATCGAGCAAAAGAGGGAAAAGCATCTATTTAAGACACATTAAAATATGAAAATGATTTCTGCACTAAATATTATATAATATTTGATGCCCTGACAAAAAGAAGAGAAAGTAGAGAGGGGCCAAATAATTGGAAAGATCACGATGGTTCGACCTTATTGCCAAATATCACAATAAGAATAAAGAAATGTTTGCTATTTCTCCTAGAGCCTGATTGAAATAGATCACTAGAGAAGAATAAAGTGTTGTATATATATTTTAAGTTTGATTAATTCTTCCCACAGAATATATATGTGGAATCTTGCCGACTTTCTGTTCACTCTGTGGTAGTTGTGACAGCGAAGGTGCTGTCAACTGGAAGTTGGGATTGGATTGGGGTGAATTTGCAGTCGTGATGACAGGAGGGAGGACAGAGGATAGGTTGGTCAAGGGAACCGATGCTGACAGACAGATAACGTAGGAGGAGAGTGAGCTTACGCCCCGCGATTTACGCTGGATCGGAAGACACGTCTAGTATGGATGATACTCGAAGACGCTACTGAGGCTTCCCCAGTCGAGTGGTGTCACGTGACCTCTATTGATTTTGATCATTCATTACATCATTAAGATGAAAATTCGCGTTGATTGTTCCAAACGACCGGGAAGCCATCTTTGATAGTTATAACAGAAAATGATAGGATTGAGCATTGACCCAAATAAAGTTGTTTTCAGCGAATTCAACTCCGGGGTCCTTTGTCTTGGAGTTCTCTGGAATAAAAGTGTCGTTGGCCTAGTGCTAATGATGTGAGATGGGAATCTTTCCTCTTAACTCTAGGTCTAACTGCAATCGTTTATTAATGTCTATAATCGTATTATCTCCTTGTTTTTCTCTGTCTGTCTGACATACAGTCCGTGTTTTATTTGGCTCTTAACAGTACATCGTGTTATACAGTAGTTATAAGTTTGGTACAGGGTACAAGGCGGTGGGACATATGCAGGGACATGGTAGTATGACTGGGGTTTTAGATTATCAGATATATGTGTGTAAGATCAAAAGTAAATAGGCGCTAACCGTAAGAATATATGTTTCTTTTTGTTTACTGAGTTATTCTCTCTCTCTCTCTTGTAAACCAATAAGATAATTTTGATTAATCTCCTTGGAATCAGAATTTTTAAAAAGTCTAAGCAAAGTGTCAACAATGGGTTGCAAAACGTGGTTTGATATAAAAACCTTAAAACCGAAAATATTTTATCAGAAGTTTAAGCAAGAAATTGTTTCTAATCGGTAAACTAAAGCGCTTCTGAAGGTATGTATTTAGATTAATTTAAATTATAGTGAAGCGATGCAGCAAAGAAGTAGAAGAGAAGAAGTGGGCAAGCCAAGAGAGGAAGGTATGCAGGGGCCCCTCCAAGGAAGTGTTGATTGACAAATTCCAGAGGAGGGGGCGGCAGACGGGAGTCCAGCTGGTGCCGTCGTGAAGAAAGGAGCCGAGATAGCGGCTTTCCTGCAGGGGGTTTGTGCAGCGAGAAGACATGGAAGTCTGGGTGGAGAAGTCTGTCTGGTGACAACGGGACCTGCTGCAAGGAGAACGGCGGTGACGACAGACGTGGCAAGTTGGCTACGAGGAAGTGGGCTCCGGGACTGTGTGGATTAACAAGAGGAGGACGGTGCAAAGAAGGACGAGGAGGAACCTACCTGGGGCGGCAATGAAGGCAAGTCAATCTCCTATGTATAGTTATTAATATCCCTTTTATCTCTGGTAACAAATTTATAGTACTAAGCTGTATCCAAAACGAACCCACTTTGTCTTCTCAGAAACCTTGCACGCAAACATCGACGGCTGAGAAGAGTCGTAACATTTGGTGTCAGAAGTGGGATACAGCTTAGTTAATGTTAATTGAAGATATTATTTTGCGCTAATTTAAAAAGAAAAATGGAAAAAACTAACCGACCTCGAAATCGAAAAATTCAAGAAATTGCTCAGTCTGATAAGCCAGAAAGTAGATGTGCTCGGAGAAAACGTTAGATCGATTAAAGAAGGGATTACTCCATTGGAATCTCGATTGAGCCGACTCGAGCATAATCGGAATGTCAAACGTTCTGCCACGCCCATGTCTTGCGAAGTTAAGTTCAATGAACACCAGCAAGAAAATCCTGATGGCTTTTCAAAAACAATCACAGCAACCAACAGCCCGCGTATTCAAAGTCTGAGGGGACAAAAGACGAGTCCAGGTGATGAAGATCCCGGCAAGACCATCACGTCGGGAGACATCGTAAGTGGACTGTCAGAATCTACGCTGGAAGATTCTCCCGTGATCCAGAAGTCCGAAGAGTGTCGACAGCAGGAAATGATCAAGACTGGTTGTGTAGCGGAGGAGGACGAGCTGATCGCCTCAGACAACGGCTGTGGCACGAGTGATTCGAACCAAATCAAACGGACGGAAGGAGAGTGCCCTCCAGGTGAAATACAGTGTGGAAATTCAACCCCTGGGATTCTTTCTGAAATACTACAGGGAAACAACAACTATCTTGGCGAGCTGCAATGTGACGGCGTGGCAGACTTCTGCGACAGTGACGGACTGTCAGGGACTATAGCGGCAATCCAACTGGACGGGACGGAGCTGGGTGCTCCGTGGAAGTGCGACAAGACTAGATGGTCGAAGCACCCCGAAGTTGGAGCCGGCGACCCGACTGTGGGATTCCGACGACAATGTCTGTGATGCGGAAGTCGCGCGCAATGTGTCAGCGCCGTGGTCTGCAATACAAGCTGAAAAGATGTGCCAAGAATGTGAACCTTTCATTTCCGTTCCTTCGCCCGACGAGGTTCAGATCAAGCAGCCACCGCCTAAAAAAAGCTTTACCGACGTTGAGACTGCCACGGGATCCGACACCACCAGAAGGTTTAAGAAATTCACAGCCCTGTGCGGGGACGGCACTAAGAGGCCCAGGTTTGAAGGGTTTGAAAAGAGAGAGCCTCTAGAGCAAGAGAATGGGAAACCTAAATAAGAAAAGGGAGGCCACGATATGGACAGCGTGGATCAGGGGGCTCCCGGACTGTGTGGATTAACAAGAGGAGGACGGTGCAAAGAAGGACGAGGAGGAACCTACCTGGGGCGGCAATGAAGGCAAGTCAATCTCCGATGTATAGTTATTAATATACTTTTAAATCTCTGGTAATAAATTTATAGTACTAAGCTGTATCCAAAACGAACCCACATTGTCTTCTCAGAAACCTTGCACGCAAACATGGACGGCTAAGAAGAGTCGTAACAATATTAATATATTGCATGTTGACATGCAACCCAATATTTAAATAAATTCGAAGTATAATTGTATTTAAAGAATATTGGTTTGTTCATATAGTTCAAAAGGCGAAAATATGTCTGATTATAATTTTTATCCCAAACAAAAATTGAACCATTAAGAGGAACAAAATACTACACTGTTCAAAAAGTTTTGACAATTTGCTCATAAAATCCTGAAAACTCAATATATTTTCTCCCGGTTTGTGGCAAACGTAAGCGTCGCCCTTGGCTTGGAGACCTGCCAATTTTCAAAAATCACGCGCCACAACAGCGCGAGCAGCGGCTGTTCGAAGTGAGGCCATTTTGCCCCTGCTTCGATTTCGTTAGTCACCGAAATGGAAGATCAACGAATTTGCATCAAGTTCTGTGTGAAAAACGGATACAAGGGTGCCAAATTTTTTTGGATGTTGCAAACAGCCTACGGGGAAGCCCTCATTAGCCGAAGACGAGTTTTCGAGTGGTACAAGCGCTCCAAGGAGGGTCGGGAAGAGACCGCCGACAACGAGCGTTCCGGGAGACCGTCCACATCAACCACGACTGAAAAAGTGGACAAGGTGTTGGAACTGGTGCGTGAAGACTGACGAATAACTGTCAGGGAGGTCGCTGAAGAAGCAGGGATATCATTCGGGTCGACTCAATCGATAATGAAGGACATTTTGGGAGTGAGAAGACTCAACGCCGTTCTCGTTCCCAAAGATTTGACTTTTGATCAAAATAACGCCCGGAAATAAACGGCCAGTCTCAATCTCGAAGCGACAACCGACAACCCCGAATTGCTGAAGAGGGACATTAATGGAGACGAAAAATGGATTTACGGTTTGATTCAGAAACTCTACCCAACAGGCATCAGAATGGCGCTTCAAAAATGAGCCGAGACCAAAGAAAGCGAGGAAGGCTCCCAGCAAAGTCAAGGTTATGTTGACGGTGTTCTTCGACTACCAGGGCATCGTTCATCATGAATTTCAACAACAAGGCTCTACAATAACTGCTGACTCCTCCCTGGGAGTTTTGAGGCGATTGAGGAAAGCGACCAGGCAGAAACGGCCGGAGCTGTGGAGGAGCAAGTCGTGGATCTTCCACCACGATAACGCGCCGGCGCATACAGCCCTCAGAATCTCGAAGTTCCTGCAGGACCACTCAACCTCTGTGTTCCCCCAACCCTCCTACAGTTCCGATTTGGCCCCCTGCGACTTCTTCTTCTTTGGAAAGCAAAAAAAAAATAAAGGGTAGGAAATTTCTGAGCATAAAAGAGATCAAAGTGGAATCGAAGAAGGCCATGAAGGCGATCCCGAAAACAGACTACCAGAGGTGTTTTGCCGACTGAAAAAAAAGGTGGCTGAAGTGCATCGCGGCCAACGGGGACTACTTTGAAGGGACAATTTGAATTTGGTAGAATAATAAATTCTTTTAACTTATGAGCAAAGTGTCGAAACTTTTTATCAGAGTAGTATTACTACTATCAGAGTAGTATTAATTAAATTTGGGAATTGAATCGACGCAATTCTATATAAGAGGGATAAAATTATTTAAAAGTGTATTTTCCGATCTTCAGAACCTAATATGGTAGATAAAAGATCTTGGGAGATTTGAAGTGAGAAAATAGGTCTTTTGAATAATCATAACGATGTTGACAAATGAACAAGCTGGAATGTTCATCGGAGAAAGAAAGTCTAGAACTTACTGAGGAAAAACATACAGAGGCAATTTGAAGATAATTTGATTGATATAGGCCTAGAATTATAGAGCATTAGAATGAAAGATAATAAAACTGTAGACGAATATATAACAAGGGCAAAAATATTGCAGCGATAATTTCGTCTTTAGGGCATCAAATTTCCTTAAAGAGAGAATTTCATTTCATATTGTCTGAGGCATACATCCAAAGTATGAAAATACAATGGTCGCTCTAAGGTTTTTGCAATCAATATTAATATTAAAACATTAAAAAATAAATTATATCATTAAAATCTACATGAATTTTTTACCTAACTTAAACATTTTCATAAAATAGTTACAACAATGACTCAAGAAGGGCGGGACTTTGTTTACAGCGGCAGCGGTAATTCTAAGCATTTCATCAAACACAATGGTGTTGACTAGAATAAGCTCACGCGCCATGATATGATAATAAAAGTAATTTAACTTCTAAATAATCCCAAGAAAGATTAATGAAGGCTTTAGAACAGTGTCGGGCAACCGGTGTGCCGCGAAGAATTCTAGGTGTGCCGCGAACATTTTTGTAGGTATTTAGAACTTTTGGTTGAATTTAAAAATAATGTTTCAAAAAATATTTTTTATAATTTTTATTCAATTTTAATATTTTTTTCAAAAATTTTCATATAAAAAATGAAATTTAAAAAAAAGCAAATTTCATTTTATATAAAACTTATTTTGGTATTATAATTACAACAGTTTGCATAATTTTATATTTCATATAACGTATGTACATAATCTTGACGTACGTAACTGGCACGTGCCATTATTAAAAAATAAAAATTCAAATCGGTACGTACCTATTTAAAATCATAAGTTAAAAAAAAAACAATCCGCGAAAACAACTTTATTTAATAAAGTTGAATACATACTGCGGGAAAATACCTAATTTTTAAAATAATATGTCCAAACTTAACCGTCATTTACAATCTTTGTCACAGCTGTTTATTAATAGAGACTCAAAGCTACAAAGCTTAAAAAAAAAGAAAACAAAAACAATTTATAAATTTATTTAAAAAATTTATTCGGAGTTTTCGTCAAAGTATCTGAGCTATATCTAGCTATCTGAGTTTTGGTTGTGCTTAAACTCCAAATTTCCTAAACTTAGTAATGCGGCCATCGAATCATTGTTGCCATTTGGAAGTTCCTACCTGTGTGAGCAAGGTTTTTAAACACTCACAGAAATGAAGTCTAAGAAGCGCGAAAGACTTCAAATGATAGATGAGGAGATGCGCGTTTGTCTTTCACAAGTAGATCCCCGTATTGATTTGATATGCTCTCAAAAACAATCGCAATGCTCGCATTGATTATGTTAATTTAATATTGAAAATTGATAAAATGTGATATATATGCTTAAATTTTTACTAGTATTTATTGTTGTATTTTAATTACCTACGAGGAAATTTATAGTGAGAACCACAGGTGCGCCGCGAAAAAAAGAAATTAAGCTTAGTGAGCCGCAACTCGAAAAAGGTTGCCCGACACTGCTTTAGAAGATAAAGCTCCTTCTATTAGAACAGTTTTTAATTGGTTAAATGAATATAAATATGGAAAAATCAACCTTGAAGCTGAACCTCGTTCAGGTCGACCACCAACAGCAGTGATCCAAGAAGAAATTATGCTGGTAAGATTTTTACTTAGAGAAGATAGAAGAATTACGTATCAGCAGTTAGAGAAAAGTCTGGGCATTGTATCGGCAGTACTCAACACCATCATTGAGATAATTTAAAATACAGAAAACTTGTCAGTAGATGGGTACCTCACAGCTTGACTGAAGACCAAAAACTTGGTCGCTTTAAATGGTATGATTTAATGTAAAAAAATAGGGGAAGGCAAATAAAAGGCTGTTTTTAATATTATTACAGGTGACGAAACTTGAATTTACAATTTTGATCCAGAAACAAAACGGCAATCTACTCTTTGATGCTCTTCAAAATCACCTCCTCCTAAAAAGGTTCGCAGAGCTCAAAGTATTGGGAAAAAATAGTCGCTTGTTTGTTTAGAAAAATGATTTCATTCATATTGTGAAGTAGGAATATCGAAAGAAAATAGTGACTGGTATACAACAAAATGCCTTCCAGCAGTATTTGAAAAAATCAAACAAAGCATACCATGAAAATGCAAGACCGCACACCTCAGCCAATGGTGTCCAATTAGTCACTCATCCACCATATTCATCAGCCATAGCACCTTGTGATTTTCTTATTTCCAAAGGTTGAGTTATTGTTGAAAGTGATAAAATTTGACACTGATGATGAAAAGCACTGCGAACCTTTATCAATGCCGTAAATTCCATCCCCGAAGATGACTGGTGTAAGTGCTTCGATAATTGGTTTTCACGGATGAAATCTTGCATAGGTGCTAAGGGTGAATACTTTGAGAAACTTTGAAAATTTGAAAGATGCAGCTTCAATAAAAATTGTTGATTGCAAAGACTTTTGGAGTGACCCTTGTACAATGGATAAATCCAACAACGAGCTACAAGGGATCGGCTACAATGAATAATTTAAACAATGGGCTACAAGGGATCGGCCCAATGTCAAGCTGAATGGATAAATACAACAACTAGCTACAAGGGATAGGCCCAACTACGTCTAAAATGAATAAATCAAACAAGGAGCTAACAAGGGATGAGCCCAACTACGAGCTACAATGGACAAATTATTTTTTGAGTGACCCTTGTATTGCAATTATATGATCTAAGAGATAGGCAACAATTGAAGAGATTCAAAAAAAGAAATACGAGATTAAACCAATCGGTTGAGAACAGGAATGATCACGCATACAGAATTAAATATAGAAAGGTTGAACAATTTCAGCTGGAAAGATGTTTGTTTGTAATAGAAAAGGATATCTAGTTTAGGATTGCTGGTTTCGAGATAAGCAGAAACAAGGATATCAAAAGAAATTGAATCCGATTTTAGAAATCAAAAACACAGTAAAGAATATTCTAATAATCTAGTAAGTTCTGTAAAAAGTGGAATTAATGAACAAGCATTTGAGAGAGAGAGAGAGATTGAGAATGAAACTGATTTATTACAATGTCCATATATGATTATATTATATAATCATATATGGACATTGTAATAAATCAGTTTCATTCTCAATCTCTCTCTCTCTCTCTCTCAAATGCTTGTTCATTAATTCCATTTAAAAAAAATTAAACTTGAATATTATTTTCATCAGACGAATCCCACTGAGGGTCGTTTGGTATGATGTCACATTCCGCCCTGAAGATGGACAGCGTTCCGCGTAGATCGGACTTCTTCCCGACATGTGCTATTTCCATGTCGAGAAATAGCTTCAGAGCAGACCTCTGCTCAGGCGACAGGTACTCGAAGATGTCCTCCCTGTTAGAAGGGGAGACAACAGCGTCTTCTATCTCCTCCCTATAAACGCCTCTATAAAGAGGTTCCTAGGATGGTGTTGGCATTCAAGCTCTCGAACAACTCCTCTACCTGTTGTTAAGTGGTCTGTAGAGGCTGTTTCTCTTGGAGCTTTGGTATTGTGGATTGGATGGTTGGTGCATTCTTTGAATGAGTCTCTTTGGAAGATACCTCTTTTGGTACAGCAGCGGTCGAGGAAGGCGCTGGCAGAGACGGCACCGGTTCAGAAGGCTCAGAGGATGGAGTCATCTGGGGAGGGACGGAACAGTTCGCCGCGGCAGGGCAGGAAAGTACTAAGGGGGTCTTCTGGATGGTGTCAGAACCCCTCGCTGCGGAATTTGTGGAGGTCGTGGGCTGGGAGAGTGGAGGCATCGGTCCACTCCATGTCCTGAAGATGGGCAGGACGACTTCCATGGCCTTTCAAGGGTAAGAAGCTCGTCCGAGTCCCTTTCGGTCCCATGCTGCACTAAATGCCGTAGGTGATGTAGGCGGGAGTCGTCTCTCCTTTGGAGACAATCACCAGCTTAGCAGGGAGCTGGTGAAGTTTAAGGCCTCCATTTAGAAGGAAAAATGCTTCCCTGCTGCCGGTGGTCCAGGTATATCCGCCGCTGGACACGACCTCATGGTTCAGGGAAACCACCCTGCAGTAGGGCCGCAGTGCCGCGAAGACGTCCTCGTCCCAGATAGCAATTGGGAGATTGCCAAATTATATCTTATCCGTCCGTTTCTTATAAAGAAATGCCTTCAGGAGGGTGGTCTAATAGTGAGGCCCTCCTCAACCAGGCGTTCAGCCAGATTGACGCTGGCCAGCCCGACCAGTACCTGGCCTGAAATCATCATCATTTGGAACACCGAGGATTTTACAAGCTTTTCCTCTAGGGCCTTGATGTAGTCCACTGGAGATAAATCAGAACGCCGCTCCACAAAGCAGCACTGGTCAAAGGTGGCTTCAGCTGACCTGGACTTGCTCAGGGCCTGCTGCTGTTTATTGTTTTTCAGCTACGTCACAGCGTACTTCCTCGGTGGCTGAGGTGGCCTGGCTATCCTGTCCTGGGTGGTGTGGCGAGATGTACCAGGCTGCGGCCTACGTGCCTGTTCTGTAGAGGGCGAAAGCTTACTCTTTTTACGCTCCATCTTATGGGTTTTTTCAGAAGCATCTTCAATTGTTTCAGCCCAGTCACGGCTTGTTGGGCAAGAATTTGCATATGCTATTGACGAATGAGAATTTGCATATTTTTCATTTTTTTTCTGACTTGGACATTTCCATGTCAGGAATTTATTCCGCTGATTTCTCAGCAACGATGACATTTTTTCTGGATGGGATCCACACCTCCATGCTCCACATCCATCAGGCATTCCGCCAATACCTTAAAGGGGTTGGATAACTTCATGATGGCCAACTCGCGCGCCGCGCGGCCGAGAGAGAGAGACAATGACAATGAAAAAGGCTTATTGACTTCTAGTCAACGGTTAAAAAATTATATAAACAAAATATAACAAAATAAAAAATCAAAATTTCTATTTATTCGTATCAGAAGAATCCCACTGGATGTCGTCTCGTTCAAGGCCGCATTCTGCCCTGAAGTCGGACAGCCTCTTACCTAGGTCGGAGTCCTTTTCCACGTCATGGGCGATTGCCATGTCAAGTAATTTCTTTAGAACAGAGCTCTGCTCGGGCGAGAGAAACGCGAGGACGTCCTCCCTCTCAGTAAGGGATACAACAGCCATCTCTATTTCGCACCTATAAAAATCCATATATAGGGGTTCCAGGAAGGAGTCAGCGTCTAGTATCGTAAACAAATCCTCAAGCTTCTGTGAAGTGGGCCGAGGAGGCCGCGTCTTTTGTGGTTTGGGGATGTAAGATTCCGTTGTTAGTGCAGCCTTGGCCTGATCTTTGGCAAGGTCCGCTGTTGGTGAAGTAGTGGTCAAGGAAGGCGCTAGCAGATATGGCAACGCGCTGGTGCTCGGCGCCGGAGCAGAAGGCTTGGTGGCTGGAGTGTTATGGGGAAGGACTGGGCAGCTCTCCGCGGGTGAAGACGCGGCAGGATTGCGAGGTGTATGAATGGTTCCAGAATTTTCCTCAGCCGATGTAGTCGCTGTGAAGCTGTGGGAGGGGGTGGGCTGGGAGGGTGGAGGTGTCAACACAGGTCCACTTCGGGTGCCCTGGGGGCAGGTGGCTCGCCGATGTCCCTGGCGGTGACATATACTACACCTAACGCCGTAGGTGATGTAGGCGGGTGTAGACTCCCCTTTGGAGATGATCACCAGCTTGATAGAGTTTGCGTCCTTCATTCAGAAGGACGAAGACCTCCCTGGTGTCGGTGGTCCAGGTGTAGCCGTTCATAGGCCAGGGAGACAACCCGGCAGTAAGGTCGCAGGGCTTCAATGATGTCCTCCTCCCTCACTTAGATGGGCATTCTCCCGAGGATGATCTTCTCCGCCTCCCTTCTGTATGGGAATGCCCTGAGGAAGGTGTTGTTGATGGCGAGTTCATTCTCCATCAGGCGCTCCGCCTTCTCAATGCTGGCTAGTCCGACCATATCATGGCCGGACATCTTCATCAGATGGTAGACGGATTCTTTCCCCAGCAACTCCTCCAAGGCCTTCATATAGTGCACGGGTTGGAAGTCCGTGCACCCTTCGACATAGCAGAATTGGTCGAACGTTGCTACTGATGATCTGGCTTTGTTTAGCGCCTGCTGTTGCCTGGCGTTTCTGACAAAGGTTCTCGGACTCTTTCGTGGTCCTTCGAAGCTGTATAGATAGTTTTGGAGCGCTAGTATCCGGCCTCACAATCTGGGCCCGCTGACTTTTAGGGTAAGACAGTTTCCCTTTTTTTTCGTTTACAGATAGGAAAAGTTCGGTGTCATTATCCTTTTCCTCGGCCTCAACTTGCTCCGCCTATTTTTCTCTTTTTGCCGCGGCCGGATTTAAATATCCGCCGTTTTTCACGAACGAATTTGTGTCGCTCACATCTGAATTTAAACGATTCTTCGTCGAAATTTTTATCGTCGATATATCGACTTCCATTTCAGCTACCTCGATGGGAATCATACCATCGTGTAGATCTTTATCATGGCTCACCGCCTGTACTGCATATAGATTGGAAACCTCGAAGTTTTCCATCTCCAGATAGAAAAAAAAAACGCACGGCCTAGAGAGATTGAGATTTAAACATACTTTATTGACATTCAGTCAACATCAAAACAAAGTTACAATATTAGAGCGATCAGCATTATAATTAAATATATACATGACATCAGACTCGAGGCCTTCCCCGAGGGACGTCTAGATTACATCAAGGGCTACATGCCGCCCTGAGTCCGGATATGCGTTTGGACATAATGGAGTTGTTGTTCCCAACATGCTCAATTCCCATGTTGAGAAATTCGCACAGAATGGTCTTGTTTTCTGGCGAGAGCTGCCTGAGGAGTTGCTCCCTCTCACGGAGATATAGGATCGCCCCCAATACTACATCTTCAGGAATCTCTCCAAAGATGGAGGATAGGAGAGAATAACCGTCTATTTTTAAACAGAGTTTCACCAACTGCTCCTCGAGCTCCTCCAGAGGGGACCATGAGGGACACATGACTTGGGCCATGGGTATAGAAGCCTGGATGGACGAAGCAGTCAATGCAATGGACTTCTTTTTCAGTAGCCGCCGTTGACTCAGTAATGGGCTCTGGTCATGACAGCAACCGGCTTGTGTTCGGTGCTCGAACAGGAGGCTCAAGGGTTGAAGTCTCTTGGGGATAGACAAAAATTTTCACCCCGGGCGAAGACGCTGCAGGGCTGGAGGGTGTTAACGGGGCCTGCTTTATGGGCGCAGGTAGCTGCGCGACTGATGTAGGAAGGTCGTAGTTGTTGGAGGGAGTGAGCTTTGAAGTGGGAGGCTTCGACACCGGGCCCTGCCGGGTGTACTGATGGCGTCCTCCATTGATTCGCAAGGGGCAGGTGGCTCGCCGATGCACTTGACGGTGGCATTTATTGCACCTACCGCCGTAGGTGATGTAGGCAGGCGTCGATTCGCCTTTCGAGACGATCACCAGCTTGGCAGGGAGCTTTTGATTTCAATCCTTCATTTAGAAGGACGAAGGCCTCCCTGTTGCCGGTGGTTCAGGTGTAGCTACCACTCGCCACTACCTCATGGGTCAGGGAGACAAGCCTGCAGTAGGTCCGCAGCGCGGCGACAACGTCTTCGTCCCTGATAGCAAGTGGGAGATTCCCCACTACTATCTTCTCGGCTCTTTGCCTATATGGGAAGGCTCTCAGGAAGGTGGTTCCGATGGTGAGGCCCTCCTCAACCAGGCGATCCGCCAAGTCGAAGTTGGCCAGCTCGACCATAACCTGGCCGGACATCTTCATCAGCTGGAACACCGCGCCTTTTCCCAGCATTTCCTCAAGTGCCTTGATGTGCTGCACTGGGCTGAAATCAGCAGGAGCATTGGTCGAATGACGCTGCCGCTGACCTGGCCTTGCTCAGAGTCTGCTGCTGTCAGTTGTTCTTCAGCTGTATCACAGCGTCTCTTGTCACCCTTTTTGGTGGTTGACTTGGCCTTGCTGGAATGTTATCAGCCTTTGGGACCTTAGCTGGTTTGCTTTGGGGTCCCGGTCCTTTCTTTTAGCGCCTTTAGGATTTTGTTAACCATCGAAAATAGATGTATTTTCCGAAGCCTCAACACGGTCAGCCCAATTTGCATAGCTGATGCTAGCATTTGATGCAAAATTTGCATGTTTTATTGTCTCATTGTTGCTTTTAACGCTAACAATTTTCGAATTTTTAACTTTATCCGATAACTAGGCCATTTCAGGTGTCTGTTAACAAGACCTACACAGTTGAATAGCTCATGAGCCGAGCATTCCGCCAATAAGGCATATTAGTTGGTCAGCTCAATATTCCTCGCCTCCATCGGCGAAAAATGAGGAGTTCGCGCGCCGCGTGGCCGTATGGCCGAGAGAGAGAAGAGAGAAATGAAAAATAGCATTGTTTTATTGACAACCCGTCAAAATAAAGGCAATAGTGCACAGTCCGCACTATTTAAGTAGTGATGAAAAATTTACAATGATGCTGATTATTATAATAAAAATAATAATAAATAAATAAAATATATGCTATGTACAATAAATATGTACATGGCGCCACCGCTGCAGAGCTTGATGGAAGATCGCCAACGGGTCTCCAGCGATACCACGCATTTCGCGAACTACGAAAAAAACGTAGATCGCATGCTTCGCCGCTGAGGAGATGGTGATGGCGTGGTCCTCGAACCCATCTGAAAATCCAGGACATCAGGTCCGGCGGCCGCCCGATGATGGAGAACACCTCTCGGATGAGAGGGCGGACGGCGCTACAGGACCAGTAACGGTGAGCCAGCGAAAGATCGCTGGAGCCACGGGCGATGCAGAGAGGCTGGCTTGACGCTGGGTGCCAGCGATGCCCTAGATCTCCCTAGATCAGAAGGACCACACTCTGCTAACTGTGAAACTATTATGTCGTTGAACTAATTTGTCGTTGAAAAGAAACTCATGCGGTTAAACTTCAAGTGTCGTTTTACAATTACATGCCGCAGTGTATTATATTGTATTATAAGTTACTTTATGTATCATTTACGAACGAAAAAATACGTCCAGGGTAGCCTAGTGGACATGGCATCTGCCCGGTAAGCGGAACATTGTGGGTTCGTTTCCCATCCCTGGACACTTTTATATTTCCGTTCGTCATTACTCTTCATAATTCATCCTTTCATACCTCATCCAAAAGGTTAGAAATTGTCGATATTTCACCTTAAAATAAATTTTTAATTTGTCGTTGAAAAGAAACTCATGCGGTTAAACTTCAAGTGTCGTTTTATTATAAACCTAGTTAAAGCATCTTTTAGAAGCTAGTCCTCAAAAAACAAGGAGTTTGTCTCAATAGCTAAAATACCTAGAACCACCATCCAAAGAATGCTAAAAGGACTTGGTTATACGCCCTATAATTCTAAATTAATTCGGGCTCTTCGTGTAGATGATTGGGATTGAAGGATGGAATTTTGCGAAAACATGATTGAAATGATTCAAAATGATGAAAATTTGCCTAATTGAATAATGTGGATTTATGAGACTATTTTTAAATTGATTGTCAATCGTCATAATTTTTAATTGGGTTTCATAAAATCCACAAGTGGAATTTGAGAAGGAAGTTAATTCCCCGGCTTAACTGTTTGGGGTGGAATTTGTTCAGAAGGAATAATCAAACCTTACATTTTCGAAGAAAAGTAAATGGTCAGATTTATTTGATTGGCCTGCGCGGTCCCTTGACCTTACTCCGACAGAATTTTTGTGAGGTTATTTGAGAGATAAAGTTTATCTTCGAAAACCCAACACTTTAGAGCAAGTGAAAATTGAACTAGAAAGAATAATTTAATCTTTTTGATGCGGATATGTGCTCGTGTTTGTCAAAGTATCCCTAAAATACTTAAATTGTGTTTGGAAGCAAATGAAGGACATTTTGAATAACAATTAAAATTAAATATATTTGAAAAAACTTTAATCTATTTCCTAAAATAAAATAGTTCAATGTTTTTATACTAGTTTGTCTTTTAAATTTTAATTTACAAAATAAAAGGGTTTTGGACCTATGAGCTACCCTTGTATATATATATATATATATGTAATATTGTTGCAGATGTGGACGTGAGGCGAGTGCTGATATTCTTCCCACACGCGGACAACAAGAAGCAGAGGCAGGGCTAGATGTTAGCACAGAGAGGGATCGGGGACAGCCCACGGGACAGAGGTAGAGGCCATGACACGAACTTGGATGTTTATCACCGAGACATGGAGAGCCAGACTGAAGCGGCCTGCCGAGAAACACACCCTAGAAGCATCTGCTGACCCCCTGCCAAAAACTTGTCCTGAATGTCCTTCGGGACCGGCCCCACATGGGCGTTGGCATTGTCCTCCCCTCTGTCCCTGCCACGAGCTGACAGAACACTCTTTGGATCTTTATTTAGACGTCAACATTTTTAGTTTTACATACAAATAGGGGTTTACAGGTATTATTAATAAAGATATTGCATATATACAAAATATAGGGGTGGTAGCAAATAGAAACGGTGTACATTTTAAAAGATGGGTAGGATATTTCAAGGCATCGGCTCCAACCAATTGGGAGATATGTGACATATACTAAAAGTGTCATTTTTATACAGTTTTAAAATATACGATAGAATGTGCCCCCGGTGATGAAGGTTTGTTTGGGGAAAATGAAATAACATGAATGATGGCCTAACAAACCTATTATAAAATCAAAAGAAATAAATCGGGCACAAATTAGTTAAAATTATTATAAATATAGGATAATAAAATAGGACAAAAATATAATGATGACGTCTCAATAAGATATAGAATATGATGAAAGAAAAAAAATACATAAGAATAAATGATAAAATCGAGAAAATATGCAAGATAAAATTAAAAATGCCGTGAAAGTAATTTACTTATAGAAGAAAAAAAAAATAGAACCCATTGAATGAAAAAATAACTAAAAGAAAAGCATAAAGTTATTAAGTTGTGAATTAAGATTATAAGTTGACGCAGAGGGTTGATGAGGGTATATGGGATGTCTGAGTATGTTCCTGCAAAGAAATAGCTTAATGAGTTCTGCAATGCAGTACGAACTTCTGCTAGTGAGTGTGGTATTTTATTTTTCAATACTCTGTGTGAAAGCTAGATTTTGAATAGCAACCCTGCTAACAAAAACAGACGAAAGCTATACATATTTTAATATTATTTTGAATAGCAGGTTTAATTAACCTAAAAGGTTTTGTTTGGCATTCCGAGTTTTTTTTTTTTTCTTGTCTTGCTAAATGCAATAAATAATTCTTTTGTTGCTTTAAAGAGAGTTGTAATTATTTAAAATACTACAATTTATGGTAGCAGAGCGTGGTTCAATTTAAAACTTGAGAAAAAGCTAAAATATTTTATCAGAAGTTTGATACGTTTATCCTAATCGGTAAACAAAAGATCTCTTCTGCATCAACGTATGTAAATTTTGAAATATGTTTCAATAGAATTTGAATTATATTGATAAAAGAAATTTTTAAATAGAAGGATTGAAAAAAAAAAACATTTTTGATTTATAAACTACCTTTAAACTATATTGTTTAATTTTTAAAAGTTAAAAACAAGGCTAAAATGGATTGCAATTTTTCGCCAACGACAAAAATTGAACCTTTAACAGGAACAAATTATCCGATTTGGGCTTTAAAAGTCGGAGCACTTTTACGTGGAAAGAAATTATTTAAATGCGTAATTTCGGATCCCGAGCCTGATATAAAAGATGAAGTCGCTTGGCTAATATGGAGTGAAAAGAATGACGAAGCCTTTGGAATTATAGTTACAACTCTATCAGATGAACAAGCAGGAATGTTTCTAGATGAAACTTAAGCAAAGAAAGTATGGGATGAATTAAAGAAAATCTACACAGGCAACCTAGAAGATAAGATCATTGATATTGGACTTGAACTTAAGAATATCAAGATGAAAAATAATGAATCCATAAGCGAATATATGGCTAGAGCCAAAAATATTGCCTCTCAAAGTTCTTCACTCGGACACCAAATATCCCAAAGAGAACTAGCGTTTCATATTGTGCGAGGTATACATCCAAGATAGGAAAAGATCGCTGTTGTACTGAGAGCTAGAAGAGAATTAACTCTTGATGAAATTCGGCAGTCACTTAGAGAGGAAGAGAATCGAATGAATTTTAAGATGAATGGGAGTCATTCTGATGAAAATGAACAGGCTTACAGAAGTAAAGACAGAAGAAATCACTATCAACAGAATCGACAAAAGGAGTGTTTTGTTTGCCATAAAAAAAGGACATTTCGCTAAAGATTGCTGGTTCAAAAATAAGCGAACTCAAGAACAACATGGGAGAAGAAATGCAAATTCAAATACGAACTATAACAAACAAAATTTCCGAAATAATGCGAATACCGTCTCAAGCAAGTCTGCGGAATAAGCTTTCAATGCCAGCACAGATAGAGTTGTTGAAAACTCCTCAAATAATTATAGTCAGATAAAAACCTGATGTCTTGACTCAGGGTGTACTACGCACTTATCCCCACACTTGGACTGGATGGAAAATGTAATGCCTTATGAAAGTGAAATAAATTTGGCAGAAGAAGGTAAAGTTACACATGCTACAGCTAAAGGTGATATCAAGGTTTCTACTTGTACCGAAAACTGAATTGAGAATGTTCAAATTAAAGGAGTTCTGCATGTACCTAACTTAAGGTCTAATCTTTTATCAATATACGAATTAACTAACAAAGGAAATACTGTAAATTTCAATAGATATGGAGCAAATATTTACCATGAACAGGATGATTTAATTGCAGAGGCTCAAATCCAGGATAGGATGTATGTAATGGAAACAAGGTCCAGAGATGAATACTCGGAAAAGACGGAGAATGTCATGACCACAAAAGATGATTTCTCAAATGACAATATCAACTTGTAGCATAGAAAACTGAATCATTTGAACGAAGCGTACATGAAAGAGATAATTCAACGGAATGTGGTATTGGGGTTTAATGTTAAATTTAAGAACTTGCCAGAATGTGAAGCTTGTATAATGGGGAAATTGACTCGACAACCTTACCATCCCGTTACCACCAACTGTACAACCAAACCCCTTGAATTGGTGCATATGGATATACGTGGTCCAATGCCATACCAATCTCTAGGTGGATCAAAATACTTTTTTGTTCTGGTTGATGACTTCAGCCGAAGAACCTTTATCTACTTTCTGAAAAACAAAGATGAAACTTTGGGGAAGTTTGAAGAATTTAAGGCAAGAGTGGAAAATGAGCTAAACCTGAAAATAAAGGATGTGCGAACTGATAATGGCACAGAGTTCACTAATCACAGATTCAAGAATTTCTTAATTAAAAATGGAATACACCACCAACTCTCCACCACCTACTCGCCACAAAGTAACGGAATTGCGGAGAGAGTAAACCAAACCCCAATTGAAACAGCAAGGACATTATTGTTTGATTCAGGATTACCCATGGCTTTCTGGGCGGAGGCAGTCGCTACTGCATCATATGTCAAAAACTGTACTCCACATAGGTCAATCAAGCTTGATACACCAATGGAGAAATGGAAAGGAAGAAAACCCTCCATTCGACATTTCAGAATATTCAGTTGTTTGGCGTTTTGGCCCATTACACAACAACATAGAATTAAATGTATGCCTAAAAGTCGAAAAGGTATTTTTGTAGGCTATTATCTGAAAAGAAAGGCTTATCGAGTGTATGACATAATCAATAAGAAAATAGAAGAAGTAAGATCAGTAAAATTTGTCGAAAATGAGAAAGGAATTGATTATGCAAAAAATCTTCAAGAAGACACAAATTACGACCATTTTGCATATAAAAAGGAAAAGGAAAATGATATTAAAATCGAGCTTCGGACGCGTCCAGAAACCTCAGAACTAAATGAAGAAACGATTCCCACGCTAGACGAACCTAACGAGGAAAGAATTGTAAGGTCAGGTCGCAAAAAGGGAGATACACAAAAGGTTTTAGAGGAAAAACACAGAGCAAAACTGAGAGAAGAAGAAATGAAATTGCTTGAACAAGGCGTTCGACGTTCGCAAAGAATAAAAGAAAGAAATAACGTGAATTTTATATTAGAACCAGAAGAACGTATTCCCGAAAATTATGAGGAGGCGATTAACTGCGAGAATAAATATGAATGGCTCGAAGCAATGAAAGAAGAACTTTACTCTATTAACAAGCATAAGGTATGGACTCTCGTTCAAAGAGAAAAGAATATGAAGATCATAAACTGCAAATGGATCTTTAGCATAAAGAGTATGCCTGGTGAGGGTGTTTATAGAAGAAAAGCTAGATTAGTTGCTATTGGTTGTAATCAAAAATATGGCGTAGAATATAAGGAATCTTTTTCACCAGTGATTAGAAAAGAAAGTCTTCGTGCAATTGTAGCCCTAGCAGCTCAGTTGAATTTGGTTATAACATCATATGATGTGAAGACCGCCTACCTTTACGGAGAATTGAAGGAAATTATTTTTATGAAACAGCCGGAAGGATTTGTTGAAAAAGGTGAAGAAGGCAAAGTTTGCAAATTGTTAAAAAGTATATATGGACTTCCACAATCGGGACATTGTTGGAATAAAAAGATCACACACAACGAGATACTGATACAACTGGGAATGGAAAGATCGCAATATGATCCATGTGTGTACACTTTTAGAAAAGGAAAGGAATATGGAATATTGGGTTTATACGTGGATGATCTAATAATAGCCGGAACGGATAAAACCTTTAATGAAAACTAGCATCAGAGATAGGAAGTTTTGTTTCTTTAAAAGAAAAAGGGGAGAATGAACCTTTCATTGGTATAGAGATAAAGAAAACAGAATACGGTTTTGATCCATCACAAGCCCATTATATCGATAAAATCTTGAAGAAATTTGCACTCGAAGAATGTAACATTGTACAAACTCCGGGAGATCGAGACCAAAGTTTTGATGAATGCCAAGACTCCAAACCAGTAGACAGGACATTGTATCAAGAGATGATCGGATCCCTGATGTATTTGGCAACCGGAACTCGTCCAGATATTTCTTTTAATGTGAGCAATTTATCCCGATTTTGCAATGATGCAAGAGAAGTACATTTAACAGGAGTTAAGATAATATATAGATACCTGAAGGGCACCAGAGATAAAATGTTAAGATACAAGCCATCAGAAAATAGCATTCTTGTCAGCACAGATGCAAGTTGGTGTTCAACAAGTGACGCAAAGTCCTATTCCGGATACACAGTTAAACTGGGAAACAACCTGATCAGTTGGAGAAGCAAGAAACAAAGTTTGGTGGCTCTGTCTACATGCGAAGCCGAACTGATTTCGATATGCGAAGGGATCTGCGGAGTAAAATGGATTAAAGGACTTTTAGAAGAACTATGTAAGGATGCGAACTTTCCTACAACGCTTAAAACAGATAGTCAATCTGCTATCAAGTGGATTAAATCTGAAAAAATAACTTCCCGGACGAAACATATAAACCGAAAATTGTATTTTATAAAAGATGCTGTGGAAGAAGGAACAATCGACCTTGAATTTGTTAGGAGTGACGAAATGGAAGCGGACCTATTAACAAAGAGTCTTCCCAAGGAGAAACTTAAAAACTGTATAAACTCTCTCGGACTTGTTTGATAGAAGCTTCCACACAGGGGTGGGATTGTCGTATTTTATTTTTCAATACTCTGTGTGAAAGCTAGATTTTGAATAGCAACCCTGCTAACAAAAACAGACGAAAGCTATACATATTTTAATATTATTTTGAATAGCAGGTTTAATTAACCTAAAAGGTTTTGTTTGGCATTCCGAGTTTTTTTTTTCTTTCTTGTCTTGCTAAATGAAATAAATAATTCTTTTGTTGCTTTAAAGAGAATTGTAATTATTTAAAATACTACAGTGAGGTACTGTTTTCATTAACAGAACGTTCAAGATGTTCCGTTTGCATCATCAGTTCAGATTAGTAGCTCCATATTATATAAGTAGGTCGAGGAATGTGGAAAGAGAGGTTAACGCAAGAGATATACTGCTGCCAATGATGATGATATCCGGCTTGTATGATGAAAAAAAAAAGATAAAAATGATAAAATGTTAAAAATGATGAACCGGGTAAAAAAAAGGAATCTAGCTGGGTATTCTGAACTCACTATTGGGAACGATATAACGAGGAAGGATGTTTCCAGTTTGATAAAAAATAAATAAAATTCTGGCGAGCAAGAATCTCTTGAGGGGAGTATATGAGATTGAGGAATGAAGAAAAGGAAGGTAGTTTCAAGGGTTGTTCTGTTGCCAATGATGATTTCACCCGGCTTGAATGATAGTTTAAAAAAAAAAAGAAAAAAAAATGATTATTAGTAATGATGAGCCGGGTGATAAGAAAAATAATCTGGCTGGGTATCCTGAACTCACTATTGGGAATGATATAGCGAGGAAGGATTTCTCAGTTGGATTAATTAATGAAAAAAAAATGTTTGGCGAACAGGAAGCCCTTGGGGCAATGCATGAGAATGTATGGGCAGGGTAGGTTAGGATACGTAAACGATAAAATTAGAAAAACGAAATAGATAAATTTTATGAATTCAAAAATATCTTAAACAATTAAAAATATTATTAACGTTGTCAATATATTAAAAGTTTAAAAATGATGAGAAAGATGGTTGACGTTATAATATGTGTGTAAGCCTAGAGATGATGAAAAATACGATTTGAAGAAAAAAAAAGATATATTTAGTTGTTGATGGCTGACGGCATTGCTAATGATTGTTAAATGAAACACAAAATAATAATAAAGATTAATATGATTGATTAATATTGAAATGTTTTATACAGTTCTAAAGTTGTATTAATTGAAATAGTAATAGGGCAGGTAAAATGAATAACTTGATGGATTTATAATAATAATGTTATTGCCATAAAAATAGGGTATCGATTGAGTAGCTAATTCAGTGCGGGGAAACAAAACGGAGATAGTGTTACATTAAAGAGTTCTATAGAGAAATTTCTCCTACCAGATGGGTGTTGTCTTGGATGGGTCTTGTGGAATGGGCTGCGATGAGGCTTGGTGATCACTTTTTGCGGTGGTGCCATGGGACATCGTCGGTGATGGTTGGCGGGGCAATGCCAGAATTTCTCGATAGATCTTGTCTGCTTGTTCGAGCCGATGGAGCCAGGTGCCTGTGGCACAGGAGCTGTCGATGAATTCCTCGGTGCGAGGTACAGCTAGTCCTCGCATGGCATCTTTGAGATGGTCTACTGGATCGTCAAGGTGGAGGGCAAGTAGAAGGAGCATCCACACGAATGCGCCGTTGACCACAGGTGCCTCTGTCATCCTCTGCATGCTGGTGTCCTCAGTTATCCTGTCGGCTTTCTGTAATATTGTTGCAGATGTGGACGTATGGATAAGCTGGCAGTCGTGTACGTGAGGCGAGTGCTGATGTTCTTCCCACACGCGGACAACAAGAAGCAGAGGCAGGGCTAGATGTTAGCACAGAGAGGGATCGGGGACAGCCCACGGGACAGAGGTAGAGGCCATGACACAAACTTGGATGTTTATCACCGAGACATGGAGAGCCAGACTGAAGCGGCCTGCCGAGAAACACACCCTAGAATTATTTGCTGACCCCCTGCCAAAAACTTGTCCTGAATGTCCCTCGGGACCGGCCCCACATGGGCGTTGGCATTTTCCTCCCCTCTGTCCCTGCCACCAGCTGACAGAACACTCTTTGGATCTTTATTTAGACGTCAACATTTTTAGTTTTACATACAAATAGGGGTTTACAGGTATTATTAATAAAGATATAGCATATATACAAAATATAGGGGTGGTAGCAAATAGAAAGGGTGTACATTTTAAAAGATGGGTAGGATATTTCAAGGCATCGGCTCCAACCAATTGGGAGATATGTGACATATACTAAAAGTGTCATTATTATACAGTTTTAAAATATACGATATATATATATGCCTCATCATTTTGTGCAGTTTTATTTGAAAAAAATAAAATCAATGTCTACAGTATTTTGATACTTTGTAGTTTTATTCTATATCTCTGTGGCAATCTTAAATACGCGGGCATATTGAAAAGACAAGCCAAGTTCACTGACCCACCAAGGGTATCTGAGGCTTTCTTTCTTCAATCTTGAGGTAGACGTTGATTGGTTGGAAGAGGAATGAGCCATTAAGATTCTGCACCATTTCCTGAAAAACAAATAATTTACAAATCATTTAAAAGAAAAAAAAAATATATATATAATTAATAGATTTGAGCAGAGACATATACGAACAACTTTTTTTATTCTTTGGTCGACGGAATATTATAAATAAATATATACACTGCTGGCCACCCAAATTGCAACACCAAAAAAGACGAGAGCTATCCAACACTACTACCGATTTCCCTGAAAGATAATCCACAATCTCGGTAGGCCTCTATCCTTCCTCTGTCGAACTAGGATACTTGATCAAAAGATGATCGCTGTTTTCTACGAGGCATAATTGATCGTTTTTTTAAATTGAAAAAAAAAACACAAGAAAAACAGAATCGACACAACAAAAAATTGTCGATATCTCCAAGCCTCACGCGTGATGTGCGTCTGCGCTGAAATTCTAATCAAGGTGCTACATTTACGGTGGCCAGCAGTTTATATAACCTTTTTAATGCTTTTTAATCACATATTCAAACTTATTTATATTTTTTAACAACTATTTATTAGGGTGTATTATATTGCACAGTGCTACAAATAATTTCAAGATAAGTAATAATTTTTAACTATTATTCTACATTCGGTGAAATGTAGCAATAAAACCGAATTCGGGAATTGAGCAAAACTCTGGCCCTAGGACAGTTAAGCAAATGACATTGAAATCCTATTGAAAATATGTACCTAACATTATATAAATCCTAACAACTGGGCCAAAGATCGGAAAATAGACTATCTTAGCTAGAAACAGGGATGGGAGAACTAAATCGATGATTTCAGCACATTGAGATATCCGTTGAGAAGACTGCTAAATCAGTGACTGTTAACTCGGAAAGGATAAATTATTTGGAAAGAAGGTTAGATTTATCCGAGATATGAGGCAAAGATAAATCCTTTGATTTTTTTACAGAGGTGAAGGAAAGAAAGGGGGGGGGGGGCTCCATCGCATACTCGTGCTTTAATTATGAATCTGATTTCTGAGAAAATTCCAATTCAGGAAGACATTAAGATCTGGCAATGTCGCAGATTGGCAAAAAAAAAATGCTCTTCAAAAACATGTTCAGATTTTAAAATACCACAGTATATATTTAAACGAAGATTATCAGATAAATGTTAGAGAACAAGGGAAATTACTTATTACAAATTGGAAGGAATTCATGGGACAAGTTATTTCTACGAAACTACGGAATAATAGACTAATAGTTGGTGGTGATAATTATTACGTTATAGATGGTCGAATATTGAGCCAAAGGGGCGATAATGCTCTATAGATAACGACAAACACCGATTCTCTGTAAATATGAATACAAGTACTTGTACTTCCAAACAAATTACTGTAGATAGACAAGTTTGTTCTCCCCTAAAAATAAGACACAAATGGTGTGTTGGAACATTAATGGCCTAGAAAGGATGCTGCTGATTGCCTTATATGTTAATCTATATATTTATTTTGTGCTATCAACATGCAAATTTATTTCATTGGCTTATTAAGGAGTTTTATGGAGTGAAGTAACAAAAAACTAAATTTATTTTGATAAAAATAAATTAATTAGAATATGTATGTTTGCTCGAAAACTTTTTTTATCAAATATTTGTTAGGCAAACTTTCACTCAGGTAAAACCAGGGTGAAGTCGGCTACATCTGCTAGTCATATAGATATACACTTCTGGCCACCCAAATTGCAACACAAAGAAGACAAGAGATATCACAACAAAATTTATTTCGTAGATAACATGTTGACCAAGTATCAAAATATTAAATTTATAGACTTCTGCGAAGTGTGGTTCCTGCCAGAATCAGTAGCCAGAGTAGTCGACATTGTTGGAGATCACCGCTGCCACATGCCTTGGCATTGATTCAAAGCGACTTTGGATGTTTTCTTGGGATACAGCAGACCAAGCAGTCAATCTGGCGATTGATCAAAAACCTTTGAACACGTGTGGTCACGCATTATCCTGTTGAAATATGGCTTAGGGCAAGCCCTGAAGGTAAAGAAAGGCAACTAGCTCCAATACCTCGTAGATGTAGAGTGGCTGTTCAAAGTACCGGCAATGCGTACTAGAGGAGTGCGAGAGTGATATCCAATACCACCCCAAACCATAATACCCGATGCAGGACAAGTGTGGCGGTCCATAACGCAGCTGTTCAGCATCCTCTATCCACGGTGTCTCCAAACTCGAATCCGACCATCGTGGTGTTGGAGACAGAAGCGTGACTCGTTAGTAAAGAAAATTTCATTCCATTCTGCCATCCACATCCTTCTTTCTTCGCACCATTGGCGGCGGAGACGTCTGTGGTTCTGCGTCAAGTGTAGACGAAGCAATGGACGTCTTGCGGACAGACCACTCTGCTGTAAACGGCGTCGAATGGTACGCGCAGACACTTAATGATACTTTACAGACTGAATGTACTGTGCTACGGTTCGTGATGTGACTGAGCGATTTGTCTCTGCTATGCGCACAATTTGCCTGTCAGCACGTGGAGTGGTGCACTGAGGTGGATGCGATCGAACACGTCGGTCCGTTGTACCTTCCTGCATCCAATAATTGCATATCCGCATTACTTCCTCTGTTGAACTCGGATATTTGATCATAAGATGATTGCTGTTTTATACGAAGCATAATTGGTCTTTAAAAAAAAACACAAGAAAAACACAATTTCCGAACTTGAAATCGTCGAAATCTCCAAGCCTTAAATAGTGCTTAAAGGTGGAGCCACAGGCGCGCGTAATGTGTGTCTGCGCTGAAATTCTAATCATTTGCATATCTCACCTCCGCTAATGCATGTTTTAAATTTCATGTTATTTACATGCTTCTTTCAAGGTGTTGCATTTACGGTGGCCAGCAGTTTATATATATACTAGACGAATGACCCGACTTCGCCCAAGAATTCGCCCGAGTGCAATTTCCTTCATAGTGAAATTACATCAATAATTAAATAGTAAAAGTGCCATAGAATAGCAATACAGAAGTAACACATAAACCACAGGCAAAGGTGTGTGTGATGGCAAAAATTGTATTATTATAGTGTCTAGGTATTTGATTTAATTATTTTTTTGCAATCCATTTAGTTGTTTCAAAATCAATATAGTTTAAATAGATGGCGATTTTCCACCTAACACTCGAGGTACCCGCCCCAGAGCATTAACCCTTGAAATTACCTGAGTTGAGTGACTGCGATGGATCTTCAGTGCGATGCCTATTTTCTCAGTAAGAATAAGAAGAAAAAAAAGGTTTATAAAAAAATTAATTCAAAATACTGGCATGTAAATATTTTTCTGTAAAAAATAAAAGAGCACATGGAAATTAGGCAAACATACAGTATAACCTCGTTAATTCCGACACTCTACGATTTTTTCGATCATGTTCTGATGTCCCGACCACCGGCCTATCGAATAACAAACCGTAATTCGACACTATCGATAATACGACACTTCCGATAGTTCGGCCATTTTAAAATTCGAAATATCGACAGTTGAATGTTTTTTTACATACAACTTTACCGCTCAAATGGTATTACAGCGGCGACGATCAGCGGCCACCGATAGGATCGCGCCTGCGCATTTTGGTACTGGTTAGTTTGTTTCACTTTGCGGTGCCGTTGTTACGCAATGTCGCGAGTGTTATTTGGTTTTTTTTTAGCGGGAATTTAGGCATCGCTCGCATTTTTTTCTCAATTTTCAACATTGAAATATTTTAGTTATTTTAAAATTTACAAATAATTTCGTTTTGAACAAATAAAACTTTACTAAATGTAGCCAGAATGATTATGATAACATTTTATTTCAACATTCCATTTCCGTGTTATTATAAAAGATTTAAACACAAAATCAATAACACCTGAAGCAGCATTGGATGCCTTTAATATAATCCAAACTCTTTGTTTTTAAAAGACATTTTAGAGGAAGAAAGACATGCATGTCTTTTAAAAATAGAACATCTCTGGAATACATCCTGAATAGGATTTCAGTGCAAAAATAGACATCTATAAAGGAATTTTCAAAAAGAACTTCCTGATTCTTTTTAAATAATATTTTTAAATTTTATTTTTATTTTCCATATTTATTTACTCTCAACTATTATTTTCTTCAATCGGAATAAAATATTATTTATAAATATATTTATGTTTCGAAAATATGTATTAATGTCATTTTGTTCCTGATACTAAAAGTTCATCATGAAAATAAAAGAATAGAAAAAGGTACATACACAATGGTTTCAATTAATATCATTAATTTATATAAATATTTCAAAACTTATTTAAAATTATATTATTTTAGCCAGTTAGATGATTAGCTAATCATCTGAATAACTTTAATTCAACATTTCCTTTAATTCAATCGAAAGCTCTGATCCCTTGGGGTGTTGAACTAAAGAGGTTCGACTGTATGTGTTTGCTAAAGACTGCGACAGACGTTTTTACATAGAGATAAAAAAAAACAAAGGCTAGAACAAAAATTAATAAAAAATACAAAACCATTATATACATACAGTAAAGCTAATTTTGTAAAGTTTTTTAAAATTGCATTGTGTGCACTTACCATAACTTAGTAATATAAATTTCTCTCTCAATACTCAATACTTTTGAAAAAAAGCAACACTCGTATAAAAATATATTTCAAAAAAAGTACGCAAGCAACTTGAAAAAAAAAGAAAAGCAGAACGCTCATTGGTCGCTTAATTGGCCTGGTGTTGTTATTTCGCCTCGTATTTACTCCGCGTAAAAAAGTTATTCAAATGAAAAAAATAAATAGCCAAAAATACTAATCAAAATGTAGCCGAAATTTTTCCTCAGGTTCATAAAAAGCGACATGCAAAATTTGGTACTAATTGGTTCAGTAGTTTTTGAGTTTATCGCGAAACAGACAACAGACTGACATTTATATATAAGAAGATATATTAAAAATTAAAAAGGCATATCCTGACCAGGAGCACATGTGCTTTTATATATATATATATATATATATGTCGTGGCTAAATGAAGAGGCGCAGCCGATATGCCTAGCGAACAGCGCGCCCGCGATGTCTGCCACTTTATTTTTTGTACCGCCTTTTATACATGGATGAATTTACATATTTACATTTTAACGCAAGCGTAACATATTTACATACTTATTTTGACGAGAATAAATTGTATCTCTTGACATTAACTATACAAATTATGACATATATATATATATTAAATTTGGAAATACGTAAAATAAAATGGCCTGTGTGGGAGTACAAGGAAAGAGGGAAGATAGCCAGGTTAACAAACAACCCCCTTGGTAAACAAGTATCACGACTTCATTCTCCCCTAGGGTACTTATCTTACAAAAAGCGGCTTAAAAGCGGCTAGACAGGATGATCAAAGTTCAGTTCTCACCGAGGTGGCCTCGACGCCAGTTGTTCTAGGGGTTGTTCTGGGACCTTCTATCTTTCCTCCCCGATCTATTTCCTCACGGGTTTTTGCCTCTGGATTCTGTCTCCTGTGTGTCCTTACCACCCATCGCTCAACAACCACGACTGCTTCTAACCAACATGCCACACTGCATTCATCGAACAGCATAAACTACATTACTACAGAGAGTCGACAGGATGAACAAGGACAAGAACCAGACCCCATCGGGGGTAGATCAGATCGACGAGAGAGTAGAGCTCCCCACCGCCCCAATCACTCTGGAGAACCTGGTAACCCAGCTCACAATTGCCTTACAAAATCTCCGCCCAAAGGTCCGTCAAGACTTAGAGGTGCCCAAGTATGACGGTACGTATCCAGCACAAAGCTTCTTCGAGACCTACGACAACCAAGCGGACCGAGCTGGACTCTCCGCTTCCGAGAAACTAGACAGACTGCCGCTGTTCCTAGTCCAACAGCCCTTGCAATACTTCCACCAGCTTCGGCTGGACACTCGGAACTACTTCCAGGCGAGAGAAACCTTGCTGGATCTCTACCCCTCGACCAGCGAAGCCACCTACTCGAAATACTTCGCCCTGCGCCTACAAGGTCAGTCCCTGGAAGAATATTACCGCACCAAGACCGCCATGGGGCTACAACTAGGCCTGCCTCAAGAGGCTATCTTGGAAACCTTGACCGAAGGACTACCCTTCGGTGACCAACAGTTAGTAAGGATTCTACCGCCAACCTCCCTAACCGAGTGGTATGAAAGGGTAGCAAGGATTCAGGAATATATCAAGCCCACGACACGCCAAGCGAGCGGTGGTCCACCTTATATCTCGGGATCCTACACCAGCACCCAGAGATTTCAACCCAGGTCTTCCGACGGTGCAAACAGCCTGCCATCTTCACCATATCGGTACTGTGGCCAGAACCATTGCAACAAACAATGTCGTAAACAACTATTCGCCGCCGACAATACTCTCCTTCACCAGGTACAGACTCCTGAACAGAGGTCTTCTCTCCGGGATGCGCAAATCCATCCCATCGAGCAAGCTATCACAAAACCAATAGCCACGTCCCAAATTTTTCACGTCGAACCTTCCCAAGCCCCAATTGAACAGACTTCTCAAGTACAAATTGCACAGACTTCCCAAGTCCCAATTGCACATACTTCCCAAGTCCCAATTGAACAGACTTCCCAAGTCCCAATTGAACAGACTTCCCAAGTCCTAATTGAACAAACTTCCCAAGTCCCAATTGAACAAACTTCCCAAGTCCCAATTGAACAAACTTCCCAAGTCCGAATTGAACATACTTCCCAAGTCCCAATTGAACAAACTTCCCAAATCCAAATTGAACAGACTTCCCAAGTCCCAATTGCACACACTTCCCAAGAGCCGACTACCCCTGATCTACATGAGCTGACTGTGGAAGATGAGATGTCCAAGAACCCTCAACATGACCACCGCCTACTGTTAGAGGACACAGACCTCAGTGACTCTAGCACGCCGGACAAGCGAGACAGCCCCAGTCTCAGTGAGGAGATATGCTACGAGAGTTTTGGTGACTTCGAACCAACGCATTCCGACAGTATCAGAGAAATACAAAACCCCAATGGAACAATTTCTTCCAACAACGCCGTCCCCTGCCAGTCTACGCCACCACGAGCGGATCAAGCCGCCTACGTCCCGCGGACTCGTCTACACGCCATGTACGGCAACCACATTCCCCATCGGGACTTTCCAACATGAACCAAGGTTCAATCTGCGACCCCGAACCTCTCCAAGTCTTCAACACAACCCAGCTTCGAAGTCAAACAGAAGCCCATCAACAGTGAGTGTTTAACTTTATTTTGATTTCGTCCGTTTACATTTTTGCTTGTTATATATATCACATCCATGTTAACCCACTTTTAGCACAGTTTATGCTCTAAATAACTTATCTCATATCAATTTTAAAACCATAATATGCCCATTTTATGTTTAAATTTACTTCATTTATTTAACTATAATTCAATTCCTTAAATTGCTTAACTTTAAAGAGTTACACATTTTTTAAAATTAATATTTACTGTTAATGTTCCCTTAATCAAACTGGTCACCAGAGAGTAACCCCAAATTTACAACAACTTATGTGTGGTACTATCACATCATGGCATAGCGTGAACTTTTTTTTTTTAATCAAATCAACCAAATTATCTCACTTTTCATTCACCTGTGACCAATTTTTTTTCTCTCTTAAAATCGTGTCCACACTGTAGTACCATTTCTACCTGAAACTATCATAAACATGTATTTGAATATCAGTAAAAAAAAAAAAAAAAATTCTCTCTCGCCAACATACATCATATATAAAAAGATTATAAAAACGAAGAGAAAATTATTTATTTTTACTATACATGGGCTACGAGCTTTCGGGCAGCCTCGCCCTTCTACAGGTAAAGATACATGGTGGCAAAAGGCTTTATATAAGATTCCATTTTAAAATATATTTGCATATAAGAAGAATATAGGACGGTTAAAATATAATTTAAAATAAGAAATATTTTGCAAATCTAAAACTATTGTATATGATATTTACAAATATGCTAATCATGTAATGTCATATGACAATCAATTGGCAAATTAGCAGATGGTTATACTATGAAATATACAATGAAACCGGATAACGAATGTTCAACCCGCCATCAGCGGCCACATTGGTTTAATGGTTATTTAGGTTATTACATATGTCTTGGTATTGTGTAGGCAAATCTATGTGTCGGTTAATGCTGTTTTTTGATATGGATAATATGGCCTCTATGATCAGTCTTTGGTATTTATTGGAAATGTTATTGTATATGGTGGTGGGGGAAGTTAGATTGAATGAGTGGCCGGTGGTGTTAATATGATTGAAGATAAGCGACCTGTTGTCTCTGTTGGTAATGCATCTACCGTGTTCGGTCATCCTGATGGCCACGGACCTACCAGTCTCGCCTATGTAAGATGCACTGCAATCGTTACACGAGACTGAGTAGACCGAGCCACCAGAGGACCGAGCAACGGTAGATCTAGGTAATCTGGTGATAGGGTGTCTGAGGATGGCGCCGATGCTATTGCTATTAGTAAAGTGGGTGTTAACCCCGTGCGTTCTGAGGATGCGGGAGATGGCGACTGATTGGGTGGAAAAGGGAAGTATACAACTGTTTCTGGTGATTGCAGGGGGTCTAACGGAAGAAGGGTCAAATTTATACTTATGTATGAAATGGGGGGGGTATTGGGACCGGGCCAACTGTTTAATGATTAGGGAAAATTCAATGGTTCTAAACAGTGGAAGGGAGCAGTGGGTGAACAATCTCTTGGTAAGAGTACGGACAGTATTTATTTTGTGCGATAGGGGACATGAAGATTTGTAGTCTGTATAAAATGTGGGATTGTTAATCTTGTGGTATACGGTGGTGTGGTAATGGGAGGCAGTACGGATGACCAGTATATCAAGATACGGCAATACGGACCTGTTTTCCAATTCTAGGGTGAAAGAGATCTCGGGATGATAGGAGTTTAGAGAGTTTAAGATATTGATTTCTTGTCCGGTATCACATATGCAGAAGATATCATCAATATATCTCCGCCACATGTGAATGCCCGGTGCAATTTGCTGTTGGACCCAGTGGTCTATGTTGGCCATGACTATTTCTGCAAGTGGGGAGGATAGTGGGCTGCCCATGGGCGAGCCTCTGATTTGTTTGAACAACTGGTTGTTAAATGTGAAAGTAGTAAAGTCCAGACACAGTGAAGATAGTGCGACTATGGACTCTGCGGTACGGTGATCTACCTGGTTATCCTGTAAGAAACTAGTCAAGTGCCTAATGATAAGCTGGTGGGGGAGGGAAAGATACATGGCAACCACATCATAAGACACCATAACGATGTTGGGGACAGGGCAGAGAGAGTTAATGGACTGCACGAATGAAGGGATATCCCTAATGGCAGAGGACTGTGGACTGGCCTTCACCCAAGGTGTGAGTAGGCCAGTCAGATATTTGGACAGCTTATAGGCAGGTGAAAGATGGTAGGCTATGATGGGGCGTAGGGGAATGCCAGGCTTATGGGTCTTAGGAAGACCATAGATATAGGGGGTATTATTAAGGTCGGAGGTGAAAGTGCTATATTGATCCGGTGTTATGTGACCCGATTTTTTCAAACGTAATAACCCCAATCTGAAAGATTTAGTTGAGGTAGAAGCATCAGGCTGTGTAATGGGAACAAAAGTATTGCGGTCGTTGAGTATCTCCGTCATCTTGGAGGCATAGTCAGCCGTGTCCAAGACGACGGTCTGGGAACCTTTATCCGATCTGGTGATTATAATGTTATGGTTTCGCCTTAAGGTAGCCAGGGAGCGGTACTTACCAAGAGATTGGGACTGAGAAGGGGATTGGGATTGAGTAGGGGTGGGTTTCCGGAGGATATGGGCTATGGAACTCCGTATGTCGTATTGGGCTGTGTGGGAAAGGGAGCTGATGGCGGGCTCAACAACAGAAATGATTCTAGGAATGTCAGGCGTTGCGGGAGGCCGGTACTTGAGGCCCAAGGAAAGAACCTCGGTCTGCGAAGGAGATAACACTGTAGATGACAGATTGAGGAGAGTGGGAACCGGTTGGTTGTCGGGGTGAAATTCTTCTGGGAAGCCATATTTGCTGATCCAAAAGGATAGCTTCTTGTATTGACGCCCTTTAATGATGCTGTCCTGCTGTCTGATGTCGGCGGTGAGGAGACCAAGGAGTTCAACCATATTGGATTGGGATATGAGTTTGGTGACTTGGGAAATGACGCCTTTAATGGTCTTGGACAAGCAGCGTATTCGCGAATAACATCCCTGGGTTCTAGCCCATAGTAATTGGCGTTGGGATCGGAGGATAACCCTGTTCGAATGAGAATTTCCCACAGGATCTGCGACTCTGAGAGATGGGGGGATGAAACGGGCCCTTTGGCATATCTTGTTGAAGTTGAGGTGCAATCTCCATCTGGCCAGCTGCAGCGACTTTCGACACAGATGCGTTAGGAGGCGGATTGCTTCAGGATTGAGGTTGGTAAATCGACGAATAGCGTCCAAGGATAGCTGTGCTTCAAGGCCAATTGCCATTGGATATTAGGAGCTAGAGCAAACGTAAAAGATTTTTAATTATAACTTGAATCATGAAAATTTCTCTTATAGAACTGTAAAAAGATTATAAAAACGAAGAGAAAATTATTTATTTTTACTATACATGGGCTACGAGCTTTCGGGCAGCCTCGCCCTTCTACAGGTAAAGATACATGGTGGCAAAAGGCTTTATATAAGATTCCATTTTAAAATATATTTGCATATAAGAAGAATATAGGACGGTTAAAATATAATTTAAAATAAGAAATATTTTGCAAATCTAAAACTATTGTATATGATATTTACAAATATGCTAATCATGTAATGTCATATGACAATCAATTGGCAAATTAGCAGATGGTTATACTATGAAATATACAATGAAACCGGATAACGAATGTTCAACCCGCCATCAGCGGCCACATTGGTTTAATGGTTATTTAGGTTATTACATATGTCTTGGTATTGTGTAGGCAAATCTATGTGTCGGTTAATGCTGTTTTTTGATATGGATAATATGGCCTCTATGATCAGTCTTTGGTATTTATTGGAAATGTTATTGTATATGGTGGTGGGGGAAGTTAGATTGAATGAGTGGCCGGTGGTGTTAATATGATTGAAGATAAGCGACCGGTTGTCTCTGTTGGTAATGCATCTACCGTGTTCGGTATAAATAGTCATGGCCAACATAGACCACTGGGTCCAACAGCAAATTGCACCGGGCATTCACATGTGGCGGAGATATATTGATGATATCTTCTGCATATGTGATACCGGACAAGAAATCAATATCTTAAACTCTCTAAACTCCTATCATCCCGAGATCTCTTTCACCCTAGAATTGGAAAACAGGTCCGTATTGCCGTATCTTGATATACTGGTCATCCGTACTGCCTCCCATTACCACACCACCGTATACCACAAGATTAACAATCCCACATTTTATACAGACTACAAATCTTCATGTCCCCTATCGCACAAAATAAATACTGTCCGTACTCTTACCAAGAGATTGTTCACCCACTGCTCCCTTCCACTGTTTAGAACCATTGAATTTTCCCTAATCATTAAACAGTTGGCCCGGTCCCAATACCCCCCCATTTCATACATAAGTATAAATTTGACCCTTCTTCCGTTAGACCCCCTGCAATCACCAGAAACAGTTGTATACTTCCCTTTTCCACCCAATCAGTCGCCATCTCCCGCATCCTCAGAACGCACGGGGTTAACACCCACTTTACTAATAGCAATAGCATCGGCGCCATCCTCAGACACCCTATCACCAGATTACCTAGATCTACCGTTGCTCGGTCCTCTGGTGGCTCGGTCTACTCAGTCTCGTGTAACGATTGCAGTGCATCTTACATAGGCGAGACTGGTAGGTCCGTGGCCATCAGGATGACCGAACACGGTAGATGCATTACCAACAGAGACAACAGGTCGCTTATCTTCAATCATATTAACACCACCGGCCACTCATTCAATCTAACTTCCCCCACCACCATATACAATAACATTTCCAATAAATACCAAAGACTGATCATAGAGGCCATATTATCCATATCAAAAAACAGCATTAACCGACACATAGATTTGCCTACACAATACCAAGACATATGTAATAACCTAAATAACCATTAAACCAATGTGGCCGCTGATGGCGGGTTGAACATTCGTTATCCGGTTTCATTGTATATTTCATAGTATAACCATCTGCTAATTTGCCAATTGATTGTCATATGACATTACATGATTAGCATATTTGTAAATATCATATACAATAGTTTTAGATTTGCAAAATATTTCTTATTTTAAATTATATTTTAACCGTCCTATATTCTTCTTATATGCAAATATATTTTAAAATGGAATCTTATATAAAGCCTTTTGCCACCATGTATCTTTACCTGTAGAAGGGCGAGGCTGCCCGAAAGCTCGTAGCCCATGTATAGTAAAAATAAATAATTTTCTCTTCGTTTTTATAATCTTTTTACAGTTCTATAAGAGAAATTTTCATGATTCAAGTTATACATCATATATACGACTTTAAATGGGCATGGGGCATACCAATCTTTTTACCTAAAAATTATTTCAATTTTTTTTTTGTTCAAACATGTTAACCAATATGTATTTAGTCTTTATTTTTATATATTCTCCCTCAACCTTTTATATATATATTAACTCCAATACAATTTTAATTTCACCTCGACCAACTTTTATCTTTTATTATTATTCATTGTTAATTTTAAAATCTCATTTAATTTAATCCCCACCACACACGCACTTTTTATGAATTTTAAAATATATTTCAGCTTTTAAGTCACTTTTACTTATGTTTTTTTTTTTTTTTAAACTTTTCCTTTTATATTTATCATACATATCTCTCATTTATAATTCAATTAATGGACAATTTTCATATATCATGCCACAACCTTTAAAGCTTACAATGCCTTATTGTCTTCTTAATAACATGTTCTCTCGAAATATTTTCTTATCCTTCCCCATCGCTCTTGAAAAAAAAAAAAAAAACTCTTGTTCTTTAATTTTTCGTACATCAACTTATGTTTTTTATGAACCAATGACCAATTTTTCGCTGAACCTCTCAGTCTTTCTGCAGTGTATCTATTCCTACATTGAAACTTAGGTTCTGAAAGTCAAGGCTTTTTTTTTTCAACCATTCGACCTCAAAGGTCTCATTTTTTGTCAATTGACCGCAAAGGTCCACTTTTTTTTTTCTCACTCGACCCCGAAGGTCTTTTTCACGTACGTGCATGTCCATTATTTGTTAAATTTATTAATTTTAGTGTGATCAAGAGAACCGCACATAAGTTGTCTGCCTAATCAATCTCCTTCATTCTAAAGTATCTCTGTAAAATGTCTCAATACGTTTTGTTGACGAATGCTGCAGATATGACAATTTGCTCCAGCCTCTTTCTAATGGCTTCCTTTATTCATTTTTACAATGTTGAACCACTTACTTTACAGCTCTCTTACTTTCCACCTTTCCATTCTCTTCACCTCCTCATTAACGTATCCATATTGTACATAGCTATGATTGTCCATACCCACACTCTGTACCATATTAACATACACATAAAATTAATTTGTACATAGCCAAATTATTCCCACCCTCAAAGAATTTCCTGCACAGATTCTTCTTTGAAAGGGGGGGACATCTATAATAATATTTGGAAATACCTAGAATAAAATGGCCTGTGTGGGAGTACAAGGAAAGAGGGAAGATAGCCAGGTTAACAAACAACCCCCTTGGTAAACAAGTATCACGACTTCATTCTCCCCTAGGGGACTTATCTTACAAAAAGCGGCTTAAAAGCGGCTAGACAGGATGATCAAAGTTCAGTTCTCACCGAGGTGGCCTCGACGCCAGTTGTTCTAGGGGTTGTTCTGGGACCTTCTATCTTTCCTCCCCGATCTATTTCCTCACGGGTTTTTGCCTCTGGATTCTGTCTCCTGTGTGTCCACCCATCGCTCAACAACCACGACTGCTCCTAACCAACATGCCACACTGCATTCATCGAACAGCATAAACTACATTACTACATATATAAATTCAAGTTTGGCTTTAAATACCCATTTTTTGATTTCTCGGGAAGCCTCTGGGACCAAAATATTTTTGGTCGTGGAGGTACAGTCTGCACCACGCTGACGAGGGCCAACAGCCCGTAACGCGTTCGTAGTTGACTTTATTTGATTTATTAAGAAAATGGGTTGGTCAAATATCAGTTAATAGGTTAAATCAACGTTTAGTTGATTTCTGTTTCACTAGATGGCGCTCTGCCATCTAAAAGTTCATGTGAACGTGGTCAGAATATGCCTTTTTATTATAAACTAGACGAATGACCCGATTAAATGTTTTATTCAAACACTATTCGTTACAATTATAAATTTGGCGCCGTGGATGTCACTCTTGTGAAACGTCCCGCTCCAAACTTTACAGTCAGATTATTTACGATATACACATGTGTAAATCTTCAAATCGAGCGAGCGTCTATAAATATCTCGATTTAGATCAAGTATTCTAATTATTAAGCGAACTATTATTAATAAGATTTTGAGGAAATATCGATTTTAAACGTATTTATAACCTTGATAGAGGGCGCTGTTCGTGAGCTAAGTAGAATAATTTGAATATATATTTTTAATATTTAATTTATATATAATTTAAAATAGCCTATCGTTTTCCTCGTACTTTTTTTACCTATGTATGGAAATCTTGGTACTGTAAAAAAAAAACTTTGCTTCAATAATATAAAAAAAACACCCAGGCTAAGTTTCGCACCAAGGTTGTGGAAATACGAAGCCGCACACCTAACCATTAAGCTACGCTTGGCATCATAAATATTCGCATGCAAAGCTATTTCAGGCATTACAAATTTCTAACCACCTTTTTGAGATAGGTTTTTGAAACATGTAAATTATAATACTTCAAATAAATGGAAATAGAGTGAACACAAATAAAACATACCAAATATTTCGAATTAGAGCAGTTATTTTAAACGGCGAATTAGATCAGTTATATCAAAAAATGAAAATATATAAATAAATAAAACCTACCAAATATTTCAACTTAGAGCAGTTATTATATAAATATTTATATTATATGTGTTATTAAGCGAACTATTATCAATAAAATATTAAGATTTAGATTTCAAACGTATTTATAACCTTTTAGTACTTGATAGAGGGCGCTGTTCGTGAGCTAAGCAGAATAATTTGAATATATAGTTTTAATAATTGATTTATATATATTTTAAAATAGCCTATCGTCTTCCCCGTTATTTTTTAGCTATGTATGGAGATTTTGGTTTGAATTAGTGAACTACTGCGAATTTGTATACCGGACATACATACAAACATTCATTTTTATATATATAGATATATATTTTAATATCATAGTTTGTTAATGTTTATATTCCGAATAATACTGGGTTTAATATTAATATGCAAATATAAAATATTTGTTAGAATTTGTATATATTTGTAAATGGGTATTTTGTGTGATGTTTTTAAAATTAGAAATAATTTGTCTATGATAAATTTGTAAATTTATATATACAGTGGTACCTCGACATACGAGTTTAATTCGTTCCGCAACCTTGCTCGTATCTTGAATTACTCGTATCTCGAAGCAAATTTCCCCATACAAAACAATTGAACCACCATTAATCGTTCCAACCTCCAAAATGTCACCCCAGTTATTTTTATTACGTGGTTTTAAATAATTAAAACGTATTTATAAATATCAAATATTTATTGCACAAAAACAAAAAAGAGAATGTAAAGAAATAAATTAGATATCCTCACTGGTCTTTGCCTTTTTCGCTACATTTTTCTCGCTTTCACCTGTAGGCCGTTTAGAAGCTGCTCTAGGAGCTGCTTTTCTGTCACCCACACCATCAGCAGTTTCTCCATATTTTCATGAAGGGAGGTTCGCAGCTTGGAAATTATCGTGAGGCCCTTAGCCGGCGTTACACTCTTTATCGACTCCTTCCGTTTAAGCACAGAACATATCATGGACCTACTACGGCCATACTGCCTCGACAAGTCAACAACTCGAACACCTTGCTCATGTTTTTCTATAATTTCACGTTTTAATTCAATACTCATCATCTTTTTCTTAGCACTTGACTTTTTACAAACTTTCTTCCGATCCATGGTTATAAAAATAAATGAACTAAAACTGTAAATGTAAACGCAACACAAAACGCGAACACAAAACGCAACTTATCACAGCGGAAGCACGCTGCTAACTGATCGTGATGGCGCGACTGCGTGTTACTACCTGTTGTGTTTTAACTTTAAAAGCACACAAAAATATAATAAACTTGAATTTGTTTATTCAAGTCTCAAAAAACAAAGCTTTGCATATAGAACAAATAATAATGAAGAAGAAGAAAGAAACATTTTAGGAAAAGCAAAAACAAAACAAAAGTACCGGTCAAAAAGAAACATTTAAAATCACAGATTAATATCTTCAACACTACCGAACTCGTATCTCGAATTTCGCTCGTAACTAAAAGCAAAAAATCACTTGCTCGTCGGCTCGTATCTCGAAAAATTCGTATGTTGGGGCGCTCGTATGTCGAGGTACCACTGTATTTACATATAAATCATGGCTAAAAATTAATAAATAAAATTAAATTCAAAAAAGCTTTTATTAAAATGCACTAAAAGGAAATAATAAAGATTTGGGCACCTGCTATTCAACAATTATATTTATATGAGTAAAAATAAAAGCGGCAGGGAACAATCATAAATTGAGTAAATAAGTAAATATTTTAGTAAACGCAAAAACCCGCTAATCAGTTGCTTCATATTAATTCGAATTAAGTTCGCAAATAATCATGATTTTCCCCGTTGATGTTTTTGACGTAAATTTAAATTTTGTTTGACATATAGAAAATTATAGAATTTTGTTTTAATCATTCAATGGTCAACCTTTTGCATTCTATTTTTAAAAACGTCGTTAAAAGGTATCAATTCTTTAGCTCTCTCTCATCCATCTCTGAAATTTATTCCGAAAAATGCCTTTCTCACATTTTTCTAACCTACATTTGGCCAATATTTGAAGATCTTATATAATACTAGATTCTACACATTTTTCATAAAATATTAAAAATAAATTAATAGTTTTAAATTAATTTGATGAACTTCAAAAGTTGGTTCAAATAGTTTCAAAATAAACGCTTTAAAACTTTCAAGGTATAGCGAATATTTTATTTATTTATTTGAACTCTCGGACGCGATATCCCAGCTTGGGATACTTGCGCCTAAATACATTTTAGCAACTTATATACAATCCATTTTACATAGAATTCAATAACAGGTCTAAAAAACAAAATTAAAACTGAAAGGTTGGTTTTCTCAAACAGAAAAAAAAATCTAAAATGAATTTACAAAAATTATTGAAATTCACATAGGTGTCTTTGTTTATATACAAATTCGCACATTTCTTCTATGGAATAAAAATGATTATTTCTGTAGCTGTGAAAGATTGGACATTCTATTAATAAATGTATTGAGTTTTATAGTTTTCTACTCCACAGAAGCAGCTAGGATCACCCGTTGCCCCCATTTTCGTCAGAAATTCTCCAAATTTACCATTATTTGTGATGAACTGTGATTTATATAAAAATTGGACGAAAATAAAAAGGAATTCCAAATGGGAAAATTTTCCGGAATATTTCATTAGTGTTCGCTATAGTTTCAGCCATTATTGATTCTATGAAGTTGTGAATTATAGTTGGGGCATGCGGTCTAAATAAATTAATTTCTTTTTTTGATAGATTGGCCAATTCATATTTTATTATCAACGATTCTATGTGATCTGTGAGAATAGGTATTTTTGCCAAAATATGTATGCAATTTGATGAAGCCGTTTTATAAGCTCTCACTACCCAAAGAAGAATCTGATATTGCTGAGAGTTTAATATTTGCTCACTTCTTTTATTAATAAATTTATATCATATTTCAGATCTGTAGGCTAGGTAGGTCAAGTCAGACGCCGGCCTCTTGGGATGAGACATGACCGCGGTTTACTAGTTTTACTAAACTCTCTGAATTGTCCATAGTGTATAATCAAGAGAAAATTTATTTTAAATGTGTTAGATTATGTAGAACCATATTAAGCTTACCGTGGTGCGAGTGGACTTGGTAAAACGGAATTCTCGCAGAAGGTTGACAATGGCTGCTTTGGCCTCCATCTGGGCAAAACGGAGGGCCACACAGCTCCGTGGCCCCAGACCGAATGGCATGTAGGTGAACGGGGTGATGGAGTCCTTGTTCTCTGGCAAGAACCTAGCCGAAGGACATTAATATATATGTCATTGAATAGAGAATTATCTTACCTTTCGGGTTTGAACTTGTAGGGCTCAGGATAATATTCTGAATCATAGTGAATTCCTATCAAAGGTATGTTTACTTCCATTCCTTTTTTAAGCTGAAGACCTGTATCACCAAACCGGAAGTCCTCAGCCACTTCACGACTTATTCTAAAGTACAGAAATACATTTTTAGAATAAAGGCGCATAATACATGTTGGAATGGTACTTACAAAGGTAAAGCTGGATACATTCGAAGAGACTCACAGATAACCGCTTCAAGGTATGGCATGGATTTGAACATGTCGTACGTAATTTCTCCTCCCTGAAAATTACAACCAATCTAATGATGTAGTTAAATTTTCCCACAAGATAGTTATCACAATATTAGTTTTAATTATAAAGGTACTCGTTGCCCTCTAATATTTTCTTATTCGAATATTTAACATATTTGACAATTATCTTAGAATGTATATAGGCAATGTTGAGTTAGACAGTGTGACACATGGTATATTATAGGGAAACAGTTTAGTAAATAGAGCTAATATATAATATTTGATAGCCTTAAATAAGGCAATTATTAATATCATATAATTATCTCATTATAATTCAATATACTTATATTTAATCAGACATTTTCTCTGAATAGAAATTACTTGTTCAAATAATGGTTAATAATAAAGGCTGGATATCAGTCGGACTGTTTGTAAAATAACTTGGCGATTAAATTTAGTGGGCGCTGGTCGTATTTAAAGTTCTGATAACTCCTCAGGACGTTGTGTAAAGATGAAGACTTGAAACTTCTGAGAATATTGAAATAGAATATAGTGGATTGATGAAATGCTTCATTTTTTATATAGCTTTCTCCGAATTAACTTCATTCGTGAAATCTATATATATATAATGAATGTATGTGTGTGTGTCTGTCTGTCTGTCCTTTATGCCTGACCAAACCACTCATTGGAACGCCATGAAACTTTGGGAAATTATTTAGTATAGTACTGGGAAGGTTTCTGAAAAATAATTTCTTGAATATCTTGAATATCCTTAGAGTTATTTGCAGATTTGTAGCTTTAACTCGCAAGCAGCGCCACCTTGCGACGGAGATAGGCTTAGGTCTGCCCCACCCCGTCGAGAGAATGGAATCGTCCGGCCGCCGGCCGGATGGACAGTCCAAGTACCCACCGACCAATCATGGCAGAGTTGGTGACACAGCTGTGCCAAGTAGACAAGAAAAAAAGCCTCGCGGGAGCTTGCCCAAGATGACCTCCGTGAACTTCGTCCATCTTCCATAAACGACAATGATTTTATTCAACTTATCGAGTATTTTTCAAGGGACCGGGAAAAAATGTTCACTAGATAAAACGATGATTTTGTAATGTAGAAAATTAGGAAAGACAAAATTCAGAATGACACGGCACACAGGGACCGGGAAAAAATGATCAGTTTATCGAGAGATTCAAATTTACGAGTTTCAAATTATCAAAATATATCTATTTTTTAAAATATGTTTATAGAGAATTGTTTTAACAAATGTTTGTTAGACAAACCTTTTTTTACTCGGGTACCGATTAATATTGATTTTATTCAACTTATTGAGTATTTTTCAAGGGACCGGGAAAAAATGTTCACTTTATCGAGAGATTCGTTAGACAAACCTTTACTCGGGTAAAACACGGGCGAAGCCGGGTACATCCGCTAGTACTCATATAATGAGTTTATTTCATTACTGTTGTTTAACCTAATTATGCTGGACTACAAGGTCAACAATTACAAAATTTGTCAATGCTTAAATTTGAACCACTATGCTGAACATCACTGATACTTAACAATCAATAGAGAAAAGCTCTATATTTTTTCTTTTAAGAAAAACTCTTAAAATAAGAAATTAAAACACAAACAAACTCGATTATTTACAAATGATATATGCTTTAGAGGCCAATCAATCAAATAGAATGTTCTCAAAACTCAACAAACACCCAAACAGTACGCGCAAAATTAAGAAATAACCTCATCAAACACTCACATTTTTAAATTATCAAAAAGCATTTTAAAAAGGTGTTTCCTTTGCAATACCTTAGAATATTTTCCGCGAATAACATTGTATTTTTTAATTTGAATTAACCTTAGAATATATATTTTCCAAGCCTATATATGAGGATAATGAACCTTTTGAGACGGTTCAACACCCAAGGAGTTAAGCCTCACAACCAGCTTTTTATCCCGATACTTTCCATTGATATTACATACCGTATTTTTGAGGGCCTCCTGGATCTCTTGGAAGAGTTTATCCTGGCATTCCGGGTGTCTGGCCAGCAGATGGAGGGCGCAGGTGATAGTGGATGCTGTAGTATCGAAGCCCACAGTGAAGAAGGTAACACACTGGGCGAACATCTCCAACTCCGTCAACTCTGGAACATATCAATGGATATGAACCTTTAAAATTCACATACAACGTGTGATCAATAATTTCCAGGAATGAGACTGGACCTCGTAAAATATTAAAAACAATGAAATTATTTTATAAGGACCTTATATATAAAACATTTATCAACACGTAGAAAAAATATTGATACCAAAGACGCACGCGCTTACGTTTTTTCGAATTTATAAGCTCGATTATATCAGAACATTTTCTAACTTCAGTATGGACTGTATTGAAAAACAGCGAGTCTGCGTAGTGTTTTGATTTAAATTAGGGAAAACAGCTTCCGAATCATTTCAAATGTTGAAGCAGACATTTAGAGAAGATTCCCTATCACAATCGAGGATATTTGAATGGTTTGCACGATTTAAAGCTGTTCGAACAAGCGTCAAGGATGATCTACACACTGGCAGACCTTTATCGATAAGAAACTCCGAAAATGCTATCAAAATCAAGTCATCGATCAAAGGATATCTCTTTTGGAACATGCCAAACCATCATAAAGAATAATATGCATCTTAAACGATCCCCGGCTAAATTTGTCCCACATCTCTTAACGAATGAGCAGAAAGAGCATCGCAAAGAAACGTGCAAAAACAGGGTCGGAATGTTTAATTCTGATTCCCATTGGCTCAAAAATCTTATCACGGGAGATGAAACATGGGTGTACGAATATGATCCCGAGACTAAGAGGCAATCAAGCCAGTGGCTAGAGCCTAGAGAACAAAGATTCAAGAAAGCAAGGGTAATCAAATCGAAGCTTAAGTGTCTTCTTATCACTTTCTTTGATGTAAAGGGATTGGTACACTATGAATTCGTGCCCGAGGGTCAGACCATTAATCAACATTACTATCTTGATATATTACGACGTTTAAGGGAGGCTGTGCGTCAGAAACGACCCGAAAAATGGCATCAGAAAAATTGGTTCTTTCATCATGACAACGCACGGCGACATTCGGCCGTCACTGTACAACTCTATTTGGCTAAACACGGAATTGCTTTACTACCCCAGCCACTATATTCTCCTGACTTTGCTCCCAACGACTTTTTCCTTTACCTTTTTTTTACTTATCCTTTTATTAGTCTAAATTAGACAAGATCTTGGAGGTCGTGATCATAAAGAAGTTAGAGAACTCTTCTTGGTTCTTTGAAAAGGGATCCTTTGTCCTTTCCAATACAATTTAGTATATGTTGAGGATTGGCCTCTTCGGTTTTTCACCAAGTGCACATGGGGACCTATTAAAATAAAAAAGTCTTAAAAGGACGTCGATTTGGCTTAATACCTTATATAAAGGAGAATATTTTGAAAAGCCTGAAAGATTAGGATTTTCAGATGTGTTACGATATCTGAAAAAAAAAAAGATGGAACAAATGTATAGATAGTGACGGTGATTATTTTGTGAAATTTTAAATAAAACTTTATCATACTTTTGTATTTCTTTAAATATTTAGCATTCCTGGAAATTGCTTATCACACTATGTATATCGTTTTTCTTTTCCAAAATAAATGCCTCTCCTGCTTAAAACTAAAATTGTGAGATAGTATTTTCAAAAATGGATCATACTAGATCATCTTATTTCGTATATCTTGGTAATTAAAAATTGATTAGAAACCATTTTAAAATACTAATAAATGCTAGTTATAAAGCAGAGGTCCTTGAACTTTTTTTATCTTTACCACGCCTTATCATACATGACAGGGGATGACCTATTCATTCCACTATGCTCGATACAGATATGTGTCGACAATATTTCATCTTGTCAAGTCCATAAAGACTTCAATATCATCCGATCACCCCCTCCTTGGCAGTTTACTTCCAAACGTCCCCTCAATCTGCCCTGAAGTGTCAGTAGAAAGATTCAGTTTCCTCGGAAAATATGTCCAAAGTGTGAGGCCTTACGTCAAACTATAGTAATGAGAAGTTCTCTGCCTTCTTTGCTTCGTTAAAGATTCCTCTTTTGGCAATTAATTCTCATTTCAATTTAACATTCCCCGGTAAACTCGGGTAATAAACTCAGTTCCCTACTTCCCAAACAGCTAAAACACCCGAAGAGAGGTCTAAGAAATATAAAAACAATATCTATAATGAATAGATAAAGTTCTTCATAAAACACAATAAAAATTAGCTGCGATACCTGTAGTAGAGAAATAGTGTAAATACACAATATGATTCCTTGATGACTTATGATTAATTAATGCTTAACTGACCTTTTATTAATTGTTGTTGAAAATATATTTTATATATATATATATAAGTTTAATTAATTAATTCTTTCCACAGAGTATGTGTGTAAGATCATAAGTGATTAGGCGCTAACCGTAAGAAGATAATTTTCTCTTTGTTTACTATGTTATTGGTTTCTCTTTTATTTTGTTCTCTCTCTTGTAAATAAAAAAAATATAGTGTTTATTAATATTTTTGGATTCAGTTTCTTTAAAAGTTTGAGCAAAGTCAACAATTAGTAGTAGAGCGTGGTTCGATATAGAGCTTAAAAGCGAATAATTTAAGCAGAAGATAAAGCAATAGGTTTATTCTAATTGGTAAAATGTAGCGCTTCTCAAAAAATTTAAGGTATGTATATAGATTAATATATCTATATATTTTTGCCTGTTTAAAAGTATATAAAAGAATATCCAGGATTGGTTGCTGTTGGATGCAATTAAAGATATGTTGTGGACTATAAGGAATCTTCATTACCTCTACCCCAAAAGGAAAGTTATCAAACAATGGTAGCTCTCGCAACGCAACAGAACTTAATCATAAACACAAAATATGTGAAGACAGCTTATCTTTATGGTGAGTTAGAAGAGACAGTATACATGAGACAAATAGATGGATTTATGCAAAAAGGCGAAGAAAAAAAGTGTGAAAATTGGAGAAAAAAAGCCTGTTTGGTCTACCAAAAATCAGAAAAATGTTGGAACAAAGGATCAACGAAATTTTGACCTTTTGGGAATGATTAGAACCAAACGTGATCCCTTTTTCTATAAACTCCATAAAGCAGAAAATCATGCAATACTGGGTCTATATGTAGATGATCTTATCATCACTGGAAACAGTAAGAAAATTAACGATATCCTAGCCCCAGAAATATAAAAATTATTACTCTAATAGAAAAGAAAGATAACGAACGATTTATTGGAATTGATATTAAAAGGGTAGGAGATGAAATTTATATATTTCGGACTCATTATTTGATACAATTCTTCACAGATTTGACTCGAAGAATGCAACAGTGTGCAGACACCTGGAGATCAAAATCCAAATTTGGATAAGTATTTGGACTCTAAGCCAGTAGACAAAACTGTATACCAGGATATGATTAGATCTTTAGATGATTAGACCTTTCTACGGGTACTCGACCGAACATATCTTTCAACATCAGCAATTTATCTCAGTATAGTAATGATCCGAGAGAAATACACTTAACTGGAGTTGAAAGAATCTATAGATATATCTGAAGGGATCAATAAATAAAATTTTGACATATAAAGCAACATAAAACAATATCACAATAAGTACTGATGCAAGCTGGTGCACAGCCCGAGAAGCAAAATCCTAATCAGACTATACAGTCAAACTTGACGACAACTTAATAAACTGGAGAAGTAGAAAGCAATATTTAGTAGCCTTGTCTACATGTGAACCAGAACTTATTTCTATATTTGAAGGAATTTCTGAAGTATTGTGGTTAAAGGGATTGCTAGAAGAACTTTGGGAAGATGTAACTTTCCCAATTACCTTGAAAGTGACAGCCAGACTGCAATAAATAGGATACAATCTGACAAAATTACTTCACGAACAAAGCACATAAACCGGAAGTATTTATGAAAGAAGAAATACAAAATGGAATCAAACTGGCATATACTAAAAGTGAAGACATAGAGGCGGATATACTAACAAAGAGTCTACCTAAGGACAAAATATGCAGATAGCCTTGGACTTGCTGATTAGCGCTTACACACAGGGGATAGTGTGTTGTATACATATGTAGCGGCTCCCAAATATAAACTTTTCATATTATCATTATAAGTTTTAATTTGTTTATTAAATATTTAATTCAAATATTATATTAAATTATCTTATGAATAAATAATGCTCATAAAATATACGTCATTAAAATTATATAAATTAACATTAATATCATATTATTTGTTGTCATATTAATATAATAAAATAATTAAACATCATTCTAAATATATATCATAGAGAGAGAGAGAGAGAATTGTGGTTCTTAACATTGGAATCACAATTTTTATTGAACATTCAAATTGAAATTCTTGTTTGATTGCTTTCAAATGTTCGTTAAAGTACATATTTTAAATACGGCTCACCATTTTGTGGGCGGCATGAAATTCTAGGCGGAGTCAGACAATAAATTATTTATCGTAAAATCATCTTATCTAATTTTCTTATCTAATTTCACTTTTACCTCCATCAACTGCCATAAAGGTACGTGTATTCATTGTGTCACCTCCACCAGACAATAAATACGACGCGCTAAAGAATGCCATCATTAAATGTACAGCTGACAGCGAATTTAAAAAACTACAGCAATTGTTGACTCAAAAAGAACTTGGAGACAGACTGCCTAGCCAATTATTACGCCGCTTAAGACAATTGGTTGGAGAAAGCAAAGCCGTCAGTGACACAACATAAAAAATGCTCTGGATGCAACGTTTACCTCCAAACATCCAAATAATTCTGACAACGCAAGAGCAAGCATCACTAAACTCTCTAGCAGATTTAGCTGATAGAGTGACGGAGCTTACTTCTGCACCATCTTCAAGTACTTCGACTTTAGAAAAGGAACTGGCATCTTTGCGTGCGGAAATTTCATCTCCATCTCGAAAATCTTCCCCAAACAGTTATAGAAAGTACGATTCAAAAGGCTCTTGGTGCTGGTATCATTTTCGATTCAAGGACCATGCAAGAAAATGCATCCCACCTTGTACTTTCAACAAAAGAGCAAAGAATCAGCAGGAAAACTCCAACAACAATCAGTAAGCCCGGTGGTTACTGATTGTAGCAATAATAAAAGCCACCGTCTATTTATCACTGACTACCGCAACAAATTTAGTTTTCTCTTTGACACAGGTGCAGAGATCAGTGTCCTGCTTCCTCGTCCTGAAGATAGACGGTATGGTCAAACAAATTTTACTCTCACAGCAGCAAACAATTCACCTATGAAGACTTATGGCGAAAGATTCCTTAATCTTGATCTAGGTCTTCGTAGAGATTTCAAATGGAGATTCATAATAGCAGACACAAACAAAGCCATTCTAGGAGCTGATTTCATGGAACACTTTGGAATAATTTCAGACATCAAAGGAAAGTTTATAATTGATTATTTAACGAAACTACGCAAGCGTGCATCAATTACAAATTTCAACTCACTTTCTCCGAAGTGCTCAATAAACAGCTATGAAGACAAATTTTTGAACATTCTCTCTCATTATCCCTCTCTAACTAAGCCTCCGTCATATTCCACACCAGTCAAGCATTCAGTCATTCATCATATTACCAAAAAAGGACAACCAACATTCTCCAAACCAAGACGGCTGAATCCAGAAAAAATTAAAATTGCCAAATCATGATTTGAGCACATGATGGAATTAGGTTTATGCAAGAGAGGAGACTGAGCATGGGCATCACCTTTACATCTAGTCCCTAAGAAAAATTGTATAGACTGGAGACCATGTGGTGACTACAGAAGCCTAAATTCTGTGACCCAACCTGATTGTTACCCCATTCCGCACATTCAGGATTTCACCCAAAGCCTTCATGGTTGTACAATTTTCAACAAAATAGATCTCGTGAAGGCGTACCACCATATTCCAATTAACCAAGAAGACATACCCAAAAGGCAATAACTAGGCCATTTGGTCTATTTGAATCCCCACGCATGAACTTTGGTTTAAAAAACGCAAGCCAAACATTTCAAAGATTCATGGATGAAGTAACAAAAGGTCTAGATATTGTCTTCGTTTACATTGATGACGTTTTGATCGCCAGTAAAAATGAAAATAATCACATTCAACATCTACATACAATCTTCAAAAGACTTTCCGATCATGGATTAACAGTCAATATATCTAAAAGTGTTTTCGGAAAACCTTCACTAGAATTTCTTGGACACATCATTGACAACAGAGGAATAAAACCTCTTCCTGAGAAAATAAGAATCGTTAAAGATTTTCCTCAACCTAATTCGACCCGTCAACTTCAAAGATTTATTGGTCTTGTAATTTTTTATCACAGGTTCATAAAAAATTCAAGTTATATTTTAGCTCCGCTTTATTCACCTTTAAAAACTAAATCTCCCAATGCATCATTAAATTGGACTTCAGACACATTAGAAGCTTTTCAAAACATCAAAAATGTTCTTGCAGAAAACACACTTTTAAACTATCCTCAGCCCAATTCTACATTAAGTGTACTGGTTGATGCCTCCAACGTTGCTGTTGGTGGTGTCCTCCAACAACTGAATGACACTGCATGGGAACCAATTTATTTTTTTTTAAAAAAGATATCCCCAGCAGAAACTAAATACTCAGCATTCGACCGAGAACTCCTAGCTGCATTCCTTTCTGTTGAGCATTTCTCATACTTTCTTGATGGAAAAATATTCATGCTTTTTACAGACCACAAGCCTCTAGCGTATGCCTTCACATCAAAATCTGAACGTTCACCTCGTCAAGAACGTCATCTCAACTATCTTTCACAATTCTCCATGGACATACGCTATGTTAAGGGATGTGAAAACATTGTAGCTGATACACTTTCAAGAATTGAAATTGAAACTTTCAAACACACGAATGTTAATCTAGATCTTAATGTATTCCCTGAAATTCAAGAAAAGGACAAAGAACTAAAAACTCTCATTAAAAATTCAAATTATTCACAAACAATCAAATTAATAAAACAACAAGTTCCTTTTTGCAATAAATTAATATACTGCGATGTTTTTACGGGAAATCCCAGACCTTTCGTGCCTGAAAATTTCCGACGCCAAATTTTTAATTCTCTCCATAATTTGTCTCATCCAGGAATTCGTGCTACAAGAAAACTAATAACTCATAAATACCTTTGGCCCAAAATTAATCAAACAATAAATCATTGGTTAAATTCCTGTTTAGATTGTCAGAAAAGCAAAATTCACTGGCATACAATTACAAAACAGAAATTTTTCCTTTCCCATCAACTCGCTTTGAACATGGTCATCTTGATTTAATAGGCCCCTTACCCCATTCTGAAAATTGTACCCACATTTTGACTGATATAGACAGATATTCAAAATGACCTGAATCCTTTCCGATTTCGGACAAAACTGCAATAAGCGTAGCAAAAGCTTTTTTTTCGTGGTTGGATTTCTAGATATGGAGTTCCAGCAACAATAACTACTGACCAAGGTCGTGAATTTGAATCTAATCTTTTCAAGTATTTCACTTCACTAATTGGCACCAACAGAATACGAACAACAGCATATAACCCTGAAGCAAACGGTCTTGTCGAACGCTTGCATGACAAGCAGAAATACTATTAATTGGATAGATGCTTTGCCTCTAGTACTGCTAGGCATCAGGACATCCTACAAAGAAGACCTGAAATGCACAACTGCAGAAATGGTTTTCGGGACAACTTTAAATCTTCCAGCTAATTTACTAACCAATTTAGAATTTAAAAACACCGATCAATCAAATTTTGCCACTCAATTAAAAAATTATATGAGTAGAATTCGACCTCAACCAACAAGACAAACAAAGCAAAATAATATTTTTTCTCATAAAGACTTAGACACCTGCTCACACGTCTTTATAAGAAAATATTTTGTAAAAAGAGCATTATCTCCACCATACGAAGGTCCATTTCCAGTGGTATCAAGATCTTCGAAAACATTTACAGCTAAAATCAATGACCAAGACAAAGTCATTTCTGTCAACAGACTAAAGCTTGCATTCATAGAAAACACCCCACAAAGTTTCCACAATTCTTCAATTCTGCCACCTATGCCCGACAGTGCTGAGTAAACTACACCTAAAACAAGTTGCTACACCACTCGCTACGGACGCTACGTACGTTTTCGACTTTAGGTCTTCACTGGCGGGGGATGTAGCGGCTCCCAAATATTAAATTTTCATATTTTCATTATAAGTTTTAATTTGTTTAATAACTATTTAATTCAAATATTATATTAAATTATCTTATAAATGAATAATGCTCATAAAATATACTTCATTAAAATTATATAAAAAAACATTAATATCATATTATTTGTTGTCATATTAATACAAGGTATGTCCCCATAAGTTCCCAGACTGGGTTCATAAAAAAATAAATAAATGAAAAATGTAAATAAATTTGACTTTTTAATATAGAAAAAATATCTGGTAACACTGGCGCCAAGGTCATTCTAATTTATTTAAAGGTTACACCTAGCGCTGCGGCGATTTTACGATGGAACAAAAATTGAAGCAGAGGATTTGCATAGTATTTTGTGTGAAACTTCAAATATCAGCAACCGAAACTTTTGAAATGCTTAATAAAGAATTCCCCAATGACGCCCCAAAGAGATCAACTGTTTTTGAATGGCATTCTAGATTTAAAGCTGACAGAATTTCCATTGAAGATGATCTTCGTCAAGGACGCCCAAAATTTCAAATGACTGATGAAAATGTGTAAAATATCACCGATTTGATAAATCGTGTTTTAAATTGTCCAATTCCTACACCAAGTTTTTAACATGGAAGTCCTTACTGTTGACAATCGCAAAATCCTTAGGATCCTTTTTGTCTTTGTTTTGCTCCTTGACGATTCGCTCCTGCTCTTTCTCGAAATTCTTTTGGGCCTCAATCATCAGCTGAAGGAAGTCCACTCTCCTTTCTGACTGCACACAAGCAAGATGGTTGTATATACAAATTATCTTATCAAATGAGCAAAACTTTGAAAATAAAATATATATATTTCAAAAATGTGAAAATGATAAACACTTTTATATATAAACGATAATTCTATTTTTTTTAATTAAAAAGGTATATATTGGATAAAAATATCATTTATTTTTACCAATATTTCAGTTGCCTGAACGCCAACTTTTTTTAATTAAAGTTTTATTTATGGATTGCTCTATTTTCAAAACGATATTTTCTAATATTTATAAAAATATTATCGTTGAAAATGTATATAATTTTCAGTGATAGGGAGAGATAAGTTATTGATGATAATAAAAATGAATGTATTGATGCAATGAATTTGTTTTCATTGTTTACAAATTTATCTTTTAATTCTTTCAGCAATCAGTTTCGTTAATAGATGTCAATGAAAACACCATCATATTCAATTGTTTTTTTTTTCTGAATTTATTTACCATTCCTTAAAAATTCAGAGTTTTTGTTCAGACTACAATATATCAGTAAAATTTTATTTGTTTTTAAAACTCAGACTAATTAGATAGACTTTTCTCAGAACTTGATCATAGCGAAAATGTATGGCTTTGTAAGGTATTCCAGGTTACACAGCTACTGGTATCATTTCAGCATCGTATATACTTTCTTTCAATGTGAATAACTGCCAAAAAGACGCCATATCCTAGAATTTCTGTGACGAAAAGGCGGTTAAACAATAATATTTACAACCAACCCGTAATAATAGGTCGTAAATTTTAACAAGTATAGACAAAAGTATATTTAATAGTCATTATTAAAAGAATGTTGTTACGAAGTTTAAAAGAGGTAGACCATAAATATACAATAAGTAACCAATTAGACAAGAGGTAATTGAAAACAAGAAATAGGAAATCAGTAAACAAGAACTAGTTAAGAAATTGACAAAAAGCTTTCGTGAAGTAAACAAAGAGTAATCAAGAAGCATCCATGAACTGAAATATTCAAGAAACATAAAGAGCTTTACAAAAAGTGTATAAGGTTTTAAAAAGAAGTAAACAAAAAAATAATGTTTTATACTATCAAACGCATCAGGTTAATAGGTGGCCATTCGTGATTCGTCCATATGTCATAAGAAGAAACCTATTATAATATATATATATATGTTTATAAATATGAATTAATTATATATTTTCACGTATATATTTTTCACATGTGCTCACTTGTATCATACAGGTTATTACATTGTTAAACTTACCTTACTTAAATTCTCATTTTTCCTTTCATCCATAATTTTCTTTGACAGCTGTTGAAAGAAGGTAGTGTCGAAGAAGTTGAAGATTTTCAAATTCCTCAGAACATTTGCTAGCATAGGAAATGTAACTGCAAAATACAACATTTTCAGTAATAATAATTTTAACGATTTCATTCAAATGCTTGTTTCCAAACTTTATATTATATATTAAAATATATTAAACTAGACGAAAGGCCCGGGCAAGGCCCGGGGTTTACCCGAGTGCGAATATATTTTAAAAACGTTGTCTTGGGTGGTCGCTATTGACAGGGTGGTCTGTATAGACAGGTGGATGTATCACACAGCTGATAACAGGGTTGTCTAGAGTGGTCGCTATAGACAGGGTGGTCTGTATAGACAGGTGGATGTATCACACTGCTGATAACAGGGTTGCCTAAGGTGACCGCTATAGACAGGGTGGTCTGTATAGACAGGTGCATGTAACACACTGATGACAACAGGGTTGCCTAAGGTGACCTCTATAGACAGGGTGGTCTGTATAGACAGGCTGCTGATAACAGGGTTGCCTAGAGTGACCGCTATAGACAGGGTGGTCTGTATAGACAGGTGAATTTAACACACTGATGATAACAGGGTTGTCTAGAGTGGCCGCTATAGACAGGTGTATGTATCACACAGCAGATAACAGGGTTGTCTAGAATGGCCGCCATATACAGGGTGGTCTGTATAGGCAGGTGGATGTATCACACAGCTGATAACAGGGTTGCCTAGAGTGACCGCTATAGACAGGTGTATGTATCGCACAGCTGATAACAGGGTTGTCTAGAGGGGGGCAGGGAGGCCACGTGTTCGCTGGCAGCCAATGGGCGCGCATTCTATCCGTGAGCTTCAGACTTACAGACAGACAGAATAAGGCAAATATATAAGTAGACTATATATTAAAATTAGAATATTGAAATGAATAATAAAATTGGAACACACAAATTATTAGATATAAAAATATAAATAATTGTTGGTGTGTAGATTATGAACTTAGAATTTTTAAATACAACCCGATTTCCGTATACCATACCTCTTTTTATTTGCAAATTCTGAATATAATAATAGTTTGTGACTTCAGAGACCTCATTGCTTTAATAATCGTTCAACATATTGAAAAAAGTTATTTTTACTTATTTTTTACTTAGTATGTCTGTGTATAATAATAAAAAATCAACGCATAAAAAATATTGCGATTTTGGAATTCCCATTGGGAAAATAAAAGGCTTTAACTAGTTAGTCTGCAAATTTCGGTAGGGAAATTATTGCTATTTGTGAAGGATCTGATATCATCTGGGAGTCGAATCCATATATTTCTACATGTCCAATTTTAAGTTATTATTTCGAAATATCTCTAAAATGTGAATATATATGTGATGATTTAAGACCATGGAATTGTTGTAAATAGTCCAGATATCTACTACCACATGTTCCACCACGTGACTGTATATAACCACTTATTTACTGCAAATAGAAAGCCTCAACTAACATCAATCTGTACCGCGTAAGAATCTAATAACGTATTGCAACTGTACAGATAGAAGGAATGGAGACTAACCGGAGAAAATTAAGGTTAAAACTAATCAGGCTTAGGTGAGAATAGAAAAGAAGGCCTAGCAAACACAGTCCAACTTTTACGAGGTCGTGGCCCTCCTGGATAATAAAACTTTCCCCCCCTGTTTACGTCAGAAAAGGGCAGCGACCTGTTCGGACCCGCTCAGCTATAAAAGGAGGTCCCGAACCTCAGTTAGGCAGTCCTTAGTTAGTCGTCGTTCCAGTCCCAGTGCACCGGACGCTCCGATAAAAGGTAAACCCTTTCCTGTCAGAAATCTCCTCATCCCATTCCTTCTTGACGTCAGACGCTTCTTTGTGGAATCTCTGTTTGTTTATTTCACCTTTGGCCTAGCTGTGTCGCCTTCCACCACGACTGCACGGTAGAGTTGACATCGAGGTTCGTTTAGCATCAGGTAACACTGGTCCCAGAGTTCCCAAGATATCACATATATATATATATTGTCAAATTGGAATTATAACACCAGCGTCGGGAAGACGAGGCAATTTATTTTGTGTGTCCAAAACTATTCAACCTCATTTACATCAAATATAAGAGAAGAAACAAACACATTTTCTGTAATAAGTATTTATAAATTGGAAATATATTTATAAAAATAAATATTAAGTGTCGCAATATTTATTATAACCTTCTAAATTTTATATTTTTGAGATTTTTGCGCTGATTAACTCTTTTAACTGTTTCATTTTTAAAATGTGTTCATTATTAAGAGATTTGAATAATTAAATGTGGGTACATTTTCAAATTTACCCATAAAATTATTTATTTTAAAGAATATTTATATTGTAGCGTAGAAATCAAGCCTTGAAATATCCTAAGATGTAAAAGTATTTATTGATGACCTCACAGCGACGAGTCGACAATTATTAACAAGTCAGCCAAACTCTTTTCAGCTAGAGAATCGTAAGCAAGCAAGCAAAGAAATATTTTAAAGATGATTTCACAAATACAGATTAATATATATTTTTATAATCTGTAGAATATATTTTCATTGAATAATATTAATTTAAATAATAAAATATTTCTTTGTCACATATCCTCCTCCTATAGAGAGCATCGACCCGATGCTCAGCAGGAGACTTACGTCGTCAGTCTTAAAGTACTATGGCCAGGGATATTTTCAGGTGACTGCGGTGGATGTCTTCTTTCAGTTGAGATATCTTCTTCATGAGGGCTTGGTAGGTCTATGTTTACGTCAATGTAGTTTTTTATTTCCACTGTGGTTGGCAAGGGAGGATTTTATAAATTTGCGGCCTTACCTCCCATATGGTCTATCATCTAGTTTTAATGGCGGGGCGTCCAGCTAGATCTTCTAGCAGGTGAGAAATGTTGTCTGTTTCGACCGGGATATGAGGTAGGGCTTCGGTAGCGAGTGAAATTTTTCCTCGATGATTCGTCATTGGGGTCCTGCTTTCTTTGGAAATATTCTTTTCTCCTTTCCTCATTGTGTCTCTTCCTGTCACGGCAATAGCGGACGACGTGACCTGGGCGTCCGCAGTAGAAACAGATTGGCCTTCCGTCAGTTGTCCGCCATTCATTGGTGTCGCGTCTTCTTCCTTGTTTCTGATATTGAGATGTAGGATGGGGATTTCTAGGTTGAGCCTCAAATTTAGGATTTGATACCGGCCTGGGTGCTTGAGGTGGACTTATTGTAGGTTCTGATATAGGCGCCAAGGTCTTTACGATCTCTTCCCTTACTAAATCTTCATTGGCAGCGATTTTAGGCTCCTCTTGAGGAGAGTCCAATGCTTGCTGTATCTCTTTGCGGACAATTTTTCGGATCAGCGATGACAGATCTTCTCCGTCATTCTGGTCACAGAGAGTGGCTACATTTGGTAGGCGCTCGTACCTGGTTGGGGTAACTCGCCTACAACGGAGCGCTTCGACACGGCGACATTCTGTAATGAATTGCTCGGTGCTCTGTACATCCCTCGGTAGGAGTGCTTGATAAAGCTCCTCAGCTATCCCCTTCATGAGGTGGGAGATTTTATCTTCTACGCTCATTTGAGGATCAACCTCTTTGCACAAGCACAGGACATCCTGGATGTAAAATTCGGTACTTTCACCTTTTAATTGTGCCCGTGTTTTAAGTTTCTTCTCCGCTTGCAATTTTGAATTTTCTTTTTTCCGAACACATTCTCTAATTGAGATGTGAATTCCTTCCAAGTCTGGATGCTTTCTTCGTTGTTCTCAAACCATTTGAGAGCAGTTCCAGACAGATAAAAATAAACTTTAGTAAGACAAAGGGTTTCGTCCCAATGGTTGTACCTTGCCACACGTGCATACCCTTTTAACCATTTTTGGAGATCTTCACCATCCTCCCCGGAGAAAATGGAAGGGTTCCTTGGCAAATGTTGAACAACGTAGTTGCTTACCTGAGTACCTTCCTTCTTTACATTCATAGAAGTTTCTTCTGATTCAACAGAATCAATTTTTCTTTTATTTCTTAATGGGTATCGGTCCAGTCTCTCCACCAGTTGTAGCGTAGAAATCAAGCCTTGAAATATCCTAAGATGTGAAAGTATTTATTGATGACCTCACAGCGACGAGTCGACAATTATTAACAAGTCAGCCAAACTCTTTTCAGCTAGAGAATCTTAAGCAAGCAAGCAAAGAAATATTTTAAAGATGATTTCACAAATACAGATTAATATATATTTTTATAATCTGTAGAATATATTTTCATTGAATAATATTAAATTAAATAATAAAATATTTCTTTGTCACAATATATATACGATGAGGTATACAGGTATATATTAAATATCTTTCAAATATTTTTTTTACGAAGCCCACATCATCGATATATAGAGTTCTAACACTAGTTCCTTTGTTAAAAGAATTGTTTTTATTGATTTTTAATTGACAGAGATAGAGAAAAAACCGAAACAAAATTGTTCAAAACATTATTCTGGTAAGTACAAAAGGTTCTGAGCAAATTTTGTTTGCTAAACGAAGGTATTTTATTCATATGGTATAGCTATTTAATAACAAAAATAAAGATTCGAAACATATTATTCAACATATTCATATTTTGTCAATATCACCTTCATCATATACGCCTTCTCTATTTTTACAATGCTTCAATCGAATTTTCTATTTTTATAAATAGTAATTGGAGTCTTTCTTTCTTTCACAAATTCAACAGCCAGAAATTTCCTTTTTCTCAATGCCTAAGGCGGATGATCTAACAATGGAATGTTATAATTGGTCAGAAACGTTCGACCGACAATGCCGTGTGAGTCGGTGAATTGTACTTATCAGAGCCCTTGACTTGTTTTACCATGCTTATTAAAAGCTTTTATTTAACTCGCTTCCCTGTCTGTCTGTCCACAAATCTTGTAATCGATTTTAGTATACTTCTATAGAACGTAGGAATCTGAAATTTGGTACACTTTTCAGAACCCGATGACAATTCAAGTTGACATATATTTAGACTTCTGGGTTGTCAGGGTGGCCGGAAATTGAAAAACTTCTAAATTGGCTTTCAAATTTGTAAATTAATTTTAATATACTTCCCAATAATATAGAAGTATGAAACCTTTAACACTCATTCAGTCCAATGAACAATGCAGGTATACAAATTTCATATTTTTGGGTGATCGGAGTGGCCAGAAATGAACAAAATTATATATTTATTTTTAAGTCTTAAGTTACGCCCTTTACAAATAATTGACCAATCTGCCGCGAGCAGGCTTCCGCCTTTTTAACGCGGAACTTTTATTTTACGTTTTGTAAATTTATGACTGAAAACTAACAAATAATTAATAGGTATAAATACATTTTCAAAAAATCTTTTATTTAAATGCACTAAAAAGGAAAAATAAAATATTTTATTCTGTCATTGAGCAATTAGATGTATCTGAGTGAAAATAAAAGCGGCGGGGACGATCATATTTAGAGAAGAGGTAAAAATATAGCAAACACATTAAAATCGCTAATCAGTTACTACATATTGAATCACATTAGGTTCGAAATTCATTATGTTCGTCCCCTTTCGCTTTTAATTTCATTCAGATACATCTAATTACTCACACAATGACAAAAATAGAATATTTTATTTTTTCCTTTTTAGTGCATATAAATAGAGTTTTTTTTAAATATATTTTTGCCTATTGATTATTTATATTATTATTCCATAGAGTTGATCTTGTACTGCAAAATAGAGCATTATTATTTCGTGGTTCTACTTTGGAAATAACTCTCTCTTTATTTCGCGTAGCCTGACTTCATATATATTAAAAACTAGCGAATATCCCTTGGAGATTAAGGCTCATTCTCTTTTTGCCATTTCACCAAAGAGGTCGTTATGAGATGTATTGGTTTATGTTATGCCAATTATATAATATCCTGAATAAAAATGTGCAAAAAAAACCTAAAGAGATCGCTTATGAATCATCAGTTGAAATAATGACTCATCAGTATAGCTTACAGAATAATAAGGCTCCAAACTTGACCGAATCGTTATTGAAGAGTTTTCTGGCGTGGACCACGATGGGGTTGTTGGGATCCTTGTGGGAGTTGACGCGGGTGGCGAAGGCCACGCTGCTGATGACATCCATGGTGAAGGCGCTGATGTTCCTGCATCGACAGACGCCTCATGGTTTTGATGAAATTCTTATGTATGTAACTATCACATATCACTAACATTCAGTTGATTGATTAAAAATTCTTTGAAGTTTACTACCTTGATAAGGAATATTATTTTTCTACTTTTTGAATGCCAGAGGGTCGGTAGAAGAGTGGTAAAAACCGTCGATTTCGAAAGCCTCGACACGAGATCAAATCCCGAATTGGGCACTTTTTTTCTGAAGAAATAATTGTTAAATTGCTTCAGATTCTTGTGAAAGCCCAATTCTACCACGGTGTACCAGTAACTAAGCGGGGTTCTGGATAGTTGTAAGTGAAAATTCGAACGGCTTTCCACATTTGTAGATATGTGGTGTAGTTGGAGAAAATGCTGTTGCTAACTACTAATCACCATGAATATCATGGCCTGTACGACATTTACTGGGGATATTTTGCTTCTCTATTCAAAGACTAATTTATAAAATCGATATGGCCTTCTGGCTCGGGAGAATTGGGATAATTAAAAAAACATTTTTGAATATGCTTAGGCGTGTTTACACCATTTTCCTTGATTTTTCAAGAAGCCTCTATACCCACCTTAATGTGTAGTTAAGATACATCATACACTAAGCTGAGAAAGTTCACATACGTGTGATTGGCTTTCCTTTATTTATCAATAATCCTTCTTTGGCCTGTTTTCTGGAAAAATAAAAGAACGTTAAGTTGATATCGTAGCACAAGCTATCAGCAAAACTCAATTGAACGATCATCGCATTCAATGCAGTCCGTAGTCAAGTCTTTATTCCATATTTTGTTAATAAATGCCTCTATATTCTTTTCAAATTTAAATCTCGTAGAGATTATACGAATTCCCCGATACTTACTCTTTGACATCAAAATCTTGGTTAGACTTTTGTTCTTTCAGGTTCTCGACAAGAGCTTTGGCACATTCATTAATGATAGGTATCATCTGAACAAACACACAGAAATTAATGTCTTCCTACAGTCAAGTTCTAATTTCATCAACTGCATTTATCTAAACACGAGGTCATTTTCTCATCAGCTTTCTCCCAACTCATTCACGTTCTACTGGAAGGTTAACCTGATTTCGGGATCATTGCTCTACCCCATTGTGATCTTGTGTGTGTTGGAATATCATTAGGTCTAAATAAATATAAAAACCTCTCTCTCTTAATAACTCCAGGAATACAAGGAATATATTATAAAGGCATCTATAATTATATCAAATTATCTGAGCGTTTTATTTCTTTTCCAACTCTCTTAACGCAATCCATTCTCATGATAGTAAATAATAAAACATATGAATGCAAATATTGCGCATTCTCATCTAAAAATTAGACAAACTTTGTCCGGCTTATACCTGAAAAGGCTGCATTAATATTTTAAAATGTGTATTTTATTTTATTTAGAGTATTATTATTTGTTGTAATAGTAAGTGTGCAGTAAATAATATATGAATTTATTGATATATTCAGACTATATATATTTCAAGGTTGAAACTATTAAATGACTCCTCAAGCCCCACTATTCTATATACAGTTACGAGCGTCATCATCTCTGTCACCGTTTTTTTTTTTTTTTTTGGAATGGCGCTCTCCTATTGGTTGGCTACGATCACGTGGCTACGATGGCGGCGCCACTACGCGAGACACTTTGTTTTTGACTTTGCCCCCCCCTCCCCACTCGCTTTTTGGTTTTTGTAACAATTGTGTTGGAGCGGGTCGCTCTTTAAATAAATGCATATATTAGTTAATAACTAAATGGAATTCTCTCTTTCTTTTCCCAGTAAGAGTCGCCTACGGAAGCCAACAGTACATAGACAGATAAAGCACATAGGCTATAGTTATTAACTAATATATGCATTTATTTAAGGCGCCAATTTATAATTGTAACAAATAGTATTTGAATCAAAACATTTAATCGGGTAAAACACGGGCGTTGCCCGGGTCATTCGGCTAGTACATGTATATGCAGCAAAAGTATAATCTGGATGGGTCGACTATTGTGGAAACTGTTGTATACTATATTTTAATCTTAATAAATTAATTTTTCCCACAGTATGTGTGTATGATCATAAGAAAATAGAGACTAACCGTACGTAGAAGAGAAGTTTTTCTTTGTTCACCATTATAATAAGTTGTTCTTTTGTTTGTTTTTCTCTCAGGTAAATCAATAAAAATAATGTTTTATCAATCTTTTTGGAATCAGTATATTTAAAAGGTCTAAGAAAGGTCAACAATAACGTATGAAGAATAAATGGAATAGGAAAATTAGCCTGTTATAGCACTAATATGCATATTCTGAGAACGAAAGACTACAGGAAAGTTGGCCGGAAAGCCTATCTTCGTTTTGAGTTATATAAAAAACATTTCGCGCAGTGTTTTAAACGTCTTTTTTACAGGGTGGTCCGTAAGTCCCGATACCATTTTAAAAAAATTTTTAACTAATAAATTATTTATGATATTTGTCTAATTAACATGTGTGTATGTTCAGGTTTTCCAAGTTCAATTCAGAAATTTTCATCCTCGATATTGAAGAAAGAATTATAATTATAAAACTCTATTATCAACATGATAATTTTGAAACTCTACGACGTCAATGGTCAAAGCATTCTGAGTCTTATGCAACTTCTAAATCAACCGTATCAAAAATAATTAAAAATATTGAAACTACCGGTAGTGTGGCAGATCTCCCTAGATCAGGAAGACCACACTCTGCTACCTGTGAAACTAATATAAACCTAGTTAAAATATCTTTAGAAGCTACTCCTTAAAATTCAACAAGGAGGTTGTCTCAAGAGCTAAATATACCCAGAACCTCCATCAAAATAATGATAAAAGTTCTTGGTTATAAGCCCTATGATCCTAAATTAATTCATGCATTTCATGAAAAGAAGGATCGAAATTTGTGAAAAATTTGCCTGATAGAATAATGTGGACTGATGAGGCTATTTGTAAATTGAATGACCACGTCAATCGAGATAATTGTGTTTATTGGGCTTCATAAAATCCAAAGGTATAAATTGAGAAGAAAGTTAAATCCCCTTGCTTAACTGTTTGTGGTGGTATTTGTTCGGAAGGAATAATCGGACCTTACATATTCGATGAAAAAAGTAAATGGTAAAACTTATTTGAAAATGTTGGAGGAATTTAGGCAGTCAAAGTTGGCTTGAATAAATTTTAATTCTTGCAGGATGGTGCACCCGCCCATTACATAAACATTGTTAGAATATTTCTCAATAGAAATTCCCTTACATATGGATGGGGACGTGGACCCATTGATTGGCCTGCGCGGTCGCCTGATCTTACTCCGGCAGATTTTTTTGTTGGGTTATTTAAATGATAATGTTTATCATCGAAAACCCAAGACTTTAGAGCAAATGAAAATTGCACTAGAAGAAGAATTTAATCTTCTTGATGTAGATCTATGTGCTCGCGTGTTTGTCAAAGTGTCCCTAAAAGACTTAGATTGTGTTTGGAAGCAAATAGAGGACATTTCGAATAACTATTGAATTTACATATATTTGAGAAAAATACTTGAATCTATTGTCATAAAAAATAGTTATAGTTTTTATCCTCTAGTTTGCCTTTTATTTTTTTAAATAAAAACAAAAGGTTTCGGGACGCCCTGTTTTTATAAATTTAATTGAAATCTATCGATGAAATTTGTAATAATCAAAATTTTCTATAAATGTATTTATTTTCAATAAATATCATCAAGTATTATCTCTATGGACCCCCCTTCCTCCTTACTGCATTGATAAAAGTTATTTCATGAGAGGGCTTGGCTCATCAGTGGTGAATCCTCTCAGCGGTGTCGCCAAATTAATCCCTAGATCTCTCTACTATTGCATTGGATTGGTTTGTTATATACCCTGCATTTTCCAAATTTTCCTCAGAAAAATGTGAAGGGTATATAACAAAATTAATCCAATACAATAGTAAAGCGGACTGTATATTAATTTGGCGAAACCGCTGAGAGGTTTCATCACTGATGAGCCAAGCCCTCTCATTCAATAACTTTTGTAACTTTGTAGTAAGGTCTATAGAGATGATATTTGATAATATAATCTAAAAGTAACACATTTACATCCAGCTCTAATTCCTATTAAAGTTTATTTTGAGATAGACGTCGCACACTTGCGACTAGTTATTAAACTGAAAAATGCGTCGACTTAATAAAATATAACGCCCCTAAAATCTTCCATTACAGAAGGATATCAAGCATCAAATACATATATATTGAAGAATAAAAAAGCCTAGCTCACATCAAAATAAACAATATCAAATATAAAAATATTTGTATTAGTTATTCTCTATCTGCACTTTTATTTCATATTCGCATTTTGCTGTTTGTTTATCAAATATTCTATTGAAAGTCTTTGGTATTTACTATGGGTTGAGATAAGTTAAATGTATAACCTGTTTCTTTTATGTGTTGAACTATAAAAATATTTGTATTAATTATTCTCTATCTGCACTTTTATTTCATATTCGCATTTTATAGTTCAGGTTATACATTTAACTTATCTCAACCCATAGTAAATACCAAAGACTTTTAATAGAATATTTGATAAACAAACAGCAAAATGCGAATATGAAATAAAAGTGCAGATAGAGAATAACTAATACAAATATTTTTTATATAACCCCATTCCTCCCATAAAAAAATGAACCTCCTTGAATAAAGCGAACGCATTCATATATTTGATATTGAAAAGATTATAGTATATTACCCAAAATCCTTCATCCTACGAAATTTTCATCCGACTGCAGAAAATACAAATCAATAACCCAAAATCCAGAAATTTATAAAGCATTATACATCATCCCATATTACTTCAATCAGTATCCATAGCTAGAACACTTAGAAAATATGGCATAAAAACTATGTACAATAATTCTCCAAATTTAGGTATTATGATCAAAACCCATTAACAAATATTCAATCAAATATTCCACTTAATAGAATAGAATCCATCTACTCCATATCATGCAATAACTGTAGTTCTAAATATATAAGGGAGACTGGGAGAAAAGTCCATAATAGAATAGTCGAACATAATAGGAATATTTACGAAAATAGCTATCTAATATTTTTATAGTTCAACACATAAAAGAAACAGGTTATACATTTAACTTATCTCAACCCATAGTGTATTATGACAATATCCATAGTAAATACCAAAGACTTTTAATAGAATATTTGATAAACAAACAGCAAAAATACATAAACAGATGCATTGAAATATCAAAAACATACGAAAAAATATGGAAAAATAATATCCCATAGATGTAGGCACTCTTCTATATATAACACAATAGTTAATGAATTTATTAAATTTGATTTGAAGTCTAGAGATATCGCAACCAGCACACATCATCCACAACGCACGTATATTCTCGAAAAGTTGTTTTTCACACAGAAATAATGTAATATATTTTTCTCTCAATATATGATAAGTATTTAAAATATGTAAATAATAATGTGTATATAAAATAGTATTTATTATTATTTGTTAAAATGATAATCCTTTTGGAGGACTGACAATTCCGAAAGCTTGTATTATAATACAAGAAACTTAGCCCTGGAAGCTTTATTTATTTTATAATATAGAAAATATTTCGGTGGTTAGTACTTCTGAGTAAAATATAAACTTGATATTGACTCATTAAGTTCAAGTGGCAGTAAATCGCCAATAAGTCCACTATCACAAATCAGAGCTCGAATAAAAAAGAACGCTATATATATATCTACATATAAACATTATGGCGCTGATTATGGCTGACATGTGCTGATTTTCATACCCGCTTCATCTTGCCAGAGGAGAAAGTGGGAGTAACAGCACTTCTGATCTTCTTCCACTGCTCGTCTTTGGTGGAGAACAGCATGGCGTCAAAGAGCTCGTCAGTCAATACATTCTGTCAGCACAGAGCAACCGTTAACGCTCTTACAAAGAATCAACCATCAGATAGAAAGGTAGAGAGAGAAAAGATAAATCTATAGTAGATATTACCTAATAATAACATGTTATTGCCATTGTTGACCCAACAAAGAAAAATATTTTAGAAATATTCTCTTTTCCTTTTTCAATTAATTACTGCCACTATTGGGGTAGATAAAATATTTGAAATCCCTGCTGATTCATCAGGAGTAAGCCCATTCAGTAGTTACGTCGGTTTGCCATTGACAGTCAGGCCCATTAAAATTTTTCTCATCGTAGTAAGGGACTGTTTTTTATATAAAATAAAAAATACGTCTAAAAATAAATCTAATTTTTGATATATATAACGTACGATTCTATTTGAGGTGATTCACAAATAACACACACAACAGATACATTATTCTTAATATTCTATTTTAACAGTTGTATATGTTAGCAGTGTCTCTCTAGTATCAGATGTAATACAAAACATATAGATAACATTGAAAATCACTATTGTTTCGAATGAGCGTCGAATGCGCTCACAGACATTGAATATGAAATAATATATCTTTAAATTTATTTATTTGCAATGAGAATAATTTTGATGTAAATATCATCTCAAGAGTCGCTGTCGCGACTTTATGCTGATGTATAAATGAAGCCTTTTGAATCAGTCCTCAAAAAGTAGCTTCTCAAAATTTTCTTCTATTCTTGAATAATTTCAGCCCCAACAGTGAGTGCAAAAAAAATGAACATGGCACCTTGTGAGTGCAAAGCATTTCCGATCGTATAATTATTTGATATCTTTATAATATATATTATATCGCGTCACACACATCTATATATATATATATAAGAAAAACAACTCTATTTCGCGTGATTTTTATTTATTTGTTTTTTTCCAAATAAGAGACAAATTCCTCCTGTTCATACTCCGTTGGAAAATATTCTGAGGGCATGGCCTATCAGTGATAAACCTTTCAAGTAATTTCGACCAGACAGATAAAATGCCGGAAAAAATAACCAAAACGCCCAAAACAATATTAGAGCTTCTTGATAGGTTAAACTGACCAAGCAGTTAAAGGGACAGTAGGAAGTTGTTATATTTGGCAGAGGTAAAAATCGTGCTTTATATGATTTTTACTTGATATATTTACAGTGTAAGCATTTGTAAATCATGACGGACGTAATTGTTACGCCTTATGTATTATTTTTTATTCAGGAAAATAAAATAAATTAATAATTGAGAGTTTCCTCGTTGATATAATTTTGATTACTGTTGCAACAATTTTAGTTTGCCGCTAGCAAGATTATAAAATAGTGCGTAAGTTAGAGTAATTAAAGGATAAGGACTCGTTAAGGAAAAGCTCAAAGAGTGTCTTACCTTCCTGTTTAGGAAGACAGATGTTGCCTCCTTCACCGTTATTAGTTTGATCAGCTCAGGGTCGCCCACAGTCAGGATCAATGACTTGCCTTGGTAAAACCTAAACCCAACAATTACTTGAGAAAATCTGTGATTCTTTACGTAAAGGCTTCAAAAATATAAAGAGTTAATAAAAGTTGCACTGCTGAAGCTGATGAAAATTTGTAGAGTGGTAATGCTAAAGTTGAAAATTTACGGAGTGAACACGCTAAAGTTGATGGAAATGCGCTTATTTTTAGCACTAATAATGATGGAAATTTACGAAGTGGCTGCGCTGAAGTTGATTCATGTGTTCAGAGTCCCCGTTTTAAAGTTGATTAAAATATGTAATTGTCGCGATGAGGTTGATGAAAACTCGTTGAATGAATGCGCTGAAGTTTATGAAATTTTCCGAAGTGGTAGCTCTGAAGTTTGTTAAAATTGCGGAGTGTGTGCGTGTGTGTTCGCGTTAAAATTGACCAAAGTTCTTCAAACTGTCGCGCTATAAAGTCATTTTTATAGCGCGACTCTTCTTGCAAATAAACACAAATTTTAGATCGACTGTGATATAAATTCCTTGGACGTTTCCGTGAATTACTCAAACTATTAGTGAAACCTTTGACAATCTAAATCTATATTAATAAAATGGAAATTTCACAAGTGGACATCACTAAAAACTTTCGTTACAATGCATCAATTTCGACCAAATTTTCAACATTTATGTAAAACGAGATGGAGCAGTTTTGCTTAACATCAAAATATTTTTCCTAACTTTAACATACATAACTTTGCTGTTATCGATAAAATACAAAAAAATTCAACAGAGTTAAAGTGTTTACACTTTCAAAATTGTTTACACTTTTGCGCTTCTTGGAAAATTAGTTTTAATCTTTTTTATATATATGTTAATAACTTTTATACACGGTAAGATACTTTTATTTTATAGTTTTCATATTTTTTACCAAAAAAAGTTGAAGCCTTACTTGATGAGATCGATTTTATTTTTTAGATACATTTTTAGGCTTTTCAAAGGTGTTTACACTTTTGCGCTTCTTGGAAAATTAGTTTTAATCTTTTATATATATATTTTAATAACTTTTATACATGGTAAGATACTTTTATTTTATAGTTTTCATATTTTATACCAAAAAAAGTTGAAGCCTTACTTGATGAGATCAATTTTATATTTTAGATAAATTTTTAGGCTAATTTTAATTTATTTATTTTTTATTTTATATACAGATTATATATGCTATTTCTAACTTACGTGGTTAGTATTTTTATAAGACTAAGGTTATTTATATTATTTTTTACAAAAAAAGATTGAAATTTCATTAATGTGCTCAATTTTATGTCTTTTTTTGAGGACCTTAACAAAATTTTTAATTAATTGTTTAGATATCTTAATAACAGATTATTCATGGTGTTTTCCACTTATATGGGTTGTTTTGTAAAAAAAAATTTGGGTTATTTCTTTTTTTTTTCACTAAAAAGCTTGAAATTTCATTAATGTGCTCAATTTTATGTCTTTTTTGAGGACCTTAACAAAATTTTAATTAATTGCTTAGATATTTTAAAAGTAGATTATTTATGGTGATTTTAAAAGTAGATTATTTATGGGTATGGGTTGTTTTGTAAACAAATTTTGGGTTATATCTATTTTTTTCACTAAGATGCAAGATATTTTATTGATATGTTTATGTGATTGTCATTATGAGGCCCTTCTCAAATATTTCTTAAGAAATTTTTATTTAATTATTTAGATATTTCAAATACAAATTATTTGTGGTATTTATAACATATAGGTGTTGTGTTTTTTAATATATATATATATTTTTTATTATTAATCGCAAAAAAGAGCAAGCAATTTCATTGTGTTCAATTATGGGTCATTTTGAGGTCCTTTTTAAAATTTTCTTATGGAATTTTTTAATTATTGCTTTGATCTTTTAAATACAGTTTATTTATTATATTTTCTACATATATGGGTTGTATCTAAAAAATGGGTTATTTATATTCTTTTACAGATTCATTTATTTGTCTTTTAGAAGTCCTTTTTCAAAATTTTTTTAAAGATATTTTAATTTATTTGATTAAATATTTTATATTTAGATTATTTATAATTTTTTTAACATATAGGGGTTGTATTTTGTATTTTAGAAAATTATTTCTATTTTTTACCTCAAAAAAGCATGCTTTTTCATTGCCGTATCCAGCGGTTGGTCTATTTTTAAAGCTTTTTAATGATAACTGGTTTTGTGCATTAATTTTTTGGTAATATAATATTATGATTTTAGTTTTTTATAATCTTTTTAACATATCTGAAGGTTATTTTGAATAAAAAATTTTGAAATTTTGATTTTTACCTCAAAAAGACAGGAAATTTTTATGCTTTGTTTAGAAATTGCTGGTTTTGAAGCTTTTGTTATTAATCTCAATCTAATTTTTTTTTCAGAATATGCCTCGCCACAGCCGACGTTTACTTGGTAGAAATACGGCTGCTTCCAGGAGATATAGGAATGCTAGAGCTATTGAGACACCACTTCAAAGTGAGACCACGTCGTGCGCTTCGCCGTCCTAGGTAATTTGAAGCCCGCGTCGCAGCTACACAAACTATGCAAGTTCCTGTTCAGCGTTCAGCTTTGGACTCATAAGCCGTTTTCAGGTTTGCAGTATAATGCCCATATTGATTATAAAGCTGATTCTTCTGTCGATATAGGCCAAATGTCTCGGGTATGCCAGTTTTGCTCTGCTTTGAGATTTAAAGATGATGTAATGTAATAGAAACAAAATAAACCTCATCCTACCTAATAAACATTACTTCTGAGGATTAAAGATTTTGATTTGTGTTGAGAATTTTGCATGCATTTTTCTATTTCTTTACTTATCTTGCAAAGCTAATGGATTGTTTAGGTTGCTTATTTTTGACTCGCCAATTTGTTTAGTGATAAAGTGGTATAGCGTTCTTTTTCAGAGCATTACCCTACAAAAAAATTACCTGACCATTCCTAATATTCAGATAGATTTATTATATCAACATACTAGACTACAAACATTCCCTCGAGTAAAACCCGGGCGGAGCCGGGTACACCCGCTAGTATATTATATAATGCAAAAGTTTCAGTTGTAAAGTTTTAAGCAATCTCTTCCAAAGATACTGAACTCTACATAGCGAGAGAGAGAGAGAGATCTATATACTAAAATATTCGTTAGTTTTTTATTTGTGTAACACTTATTTTTATTCTTCGAATATCAGTAGTTATATTTATTTTTTAATTTATTCAATTTTCCAATAATAGCTTTTTGCTTTCAAATTTTACTTTATTTATTTATTATCACCAAATTGTTTTGTTAACAAAACATATGCGTTTGTATTATTGAATATTATTAATTTCTAATGGTAGATATTCCGTGTTTATAATTAAATTGTTAATTTCTTTTATATGGATTGTTAGCAAAGTTTTGTTTCATATTTTTATTATTTTCAATTTTTACAAACAAAACGCTTCCAAAAGTAAATATTTCAATATATCTATTATATATCAATAAACTGATTCCAATACCATCACACATAACTTCTCTTCTATATATATATATTATGAATAATTTGTTTGTTGTTAAATGAAGAATTGATAAGACAAAGGATTGATAAGATAAAGGGTTGAAGGTGCAGTCGTGATAAAAAAAAGATAATTATTTACCATCAAGCAGCCTTTATTTTCAATTACTTGAGGAAAGATTACACATTAGTTATTTTCAAAATATATAGAATTTATAAAGTTAATCTTATATTAGTGATTCAAAAAGATAGATATGTTAACTACGCATATTTACAACAAAAATGAAATTCATTCTAAAAACGATGATAACGAAAAAGTACAATTATCAATGAATACAAATAAAAAATGTATATTTTAAAATATAGAAATATTTGAGTTTTTAGATTATATTATATATATAATACACCAACAGAGTTTTCAGTTGTAAAGTTTTAAGCAATCTCCTCTAAAGATACTGAACTATATATAGTAATCTTTATACTAAAATATTCCTTTTTTTTGCTTAGTGTGTAACACTTATTTTTATTCTTCAAATATTAGTAGTTATATTTATTTTTTAAATATATTCAATTTTCTAATCATAGATTTTTTGCTTTCAAATTTTTCTTTTTCTATTTATCATCACCAAATTGTTTTTCTAACAAAACATGTGCGTTTGTATTATATTAATTTCTAACGGTAGATATATCCGTGTTTTTAATTTAATTGTTAATTACTTTTATCGCATAATTATTAGTATAGTTTTGTTTCATATTTTTCATATTTTCAATTTTTCAAGCAAAACCCTTCAAAGGTTCAATAGATATTTCAATATATCTATTATATTTCAATAATATCTAATTTCAATACCATCTCACATATCTTCTATATATATAATACACTAACAGAGTTTTCAGTTGTAAAGTTTTAAAGCAAACTCCTTCAAAGATACTGAACTATACATAACGATCTATATATACTAATATTTTCGTTATTTTTTGCTACGTGTGTAACACTTATTTTTATTCTACCAAATATATTAGTATTTGTATTTTTCAAATTTAATTTTCCAATTGTAAATTTTTTGCTTCAAATTTCACTTTATATATTTATCATCACCAAATTGCTTTGTTTTTTAAAAAATAAGTGCGTTTGTATTATTAAATTATATCAATTTTAAACAGTAGGTTTTTGGATTTCTAAATCAAATGTGGATATTATTTTCTTGCCTATAATCAGAAATCCTTCTCTGTAAATATTTTCTTTGGGGATCTACTCCGGATGGTCAGGATTTATCCGTGTGCGTATCTGTGCACGAATGTATAAACTTTGCTCAGAAAAAAATTTATTTAACTTTCTTGAAATGTGCTGTTTTTAAGAAATTAATATATACCCATTCCAATTTCAAGCAAAACTAACTATACTTAACAGGCCCTTAGAGTAAACCCGGGGCGTTGCCCGAGTCACTCGGCTGTGTATGTGTGTGGTAAATGAATAATATAAATAATATAATATATATAGATATCAATTCCAATTATTTTATTTATAAAGCGCTATATCCCGCAAGGGATACTTGCGCCAAACAAGGAGAGAAAGTTTATTCACATAAGTTATTTATATTATTCAATGCATGAAAACATTAAAATTGAATATTTAATCAAATAATTCCTTTTATCAATTTCAAATTGAAAACATCTGGCTCCCAGGGATAATTATTTGAGTTTTTATTTTCCAAAAAATTGTAATTCATTATTATATATTACTAGCGGATGTACCCGGATTCGCCCGGGTTTTACCCGAGTAGAGGTTTGTCTAACGAACATTTGTTAAACCAATTCTCTATAAACTTAGAAAAATAAATAATAGATATATTTTGATAATTTGAAACTCGTAAATTTGAATCTCTCGAAAAAGTGAACATTTTTCCCGGTCCCTTGAAAAATACTCGATAAGTTGAATAAAATCAATATTAATTGGTTCCCTCGGGAATTGGAAGTTAAAGGAATAGTATCTTGCCTTTGAATTGTATCATTATTCTTGTCTCAAATAAATTGCCGAGTCATCCTGAATTTTGTCTTTCCTAATTTTCTACATCACAAAACATCGTTTTATCTAGTGGACATTTTTTCCCGGTCCCTTGAAAAATACTCGATAACTAACTTTGACTTGTGCGCAATTAATAGGAAGAAAATCTTACTTTTGATAAATAATCTTTAAGATAATAAACTTAGTGATAATGAAACTTATAGATAAAACACTTGTTATCATCGTCGAAATGGGGGCGCTGCTTGCGAGTTAAATCTACAAATAACTCTAAGGATATTCAAGATATTCAAGAAATTATTTTACAGAAACCTTCCCAGTACTATACTATATAACTTCACAAAGTTTCATGGCGTTCCAATGAGTGGTTTGGTTAGGCATAAAGGACAGACACACACACATACATTCATTTATATATATACTAGCGGACGTACCCGGCTTCGCCCGGGTTATACCCTGTAAAGGTTTGTCTAACGAACATTTGTTATAAAACAATTCTCTATAAACTTATAAAAAAAAGATATATTTTGATATTTTGAAACTCTCGTAAATTTGAATCTCTCGATAAAGTGAACATTTTTTCCCGGTCCCTTGTCTCATCTTTTCTCAAATAAATTGCCGTGTCATCCTGAATTTTGTCTTTCCTAATTTTCTACATTACAAAATCATCGATTTATCTAGTGAACATTTTTCCCAGTCCCTTGAAAAATACTCGATAACTAACTTACTACTAACTAATCTTACTTTTGATAAATAATCTTCAAGATAATAAACTTAGTGATAATAAAACTTATGGATAAAAACTTTTTATCATCGTCGTAATGGGGGCGCTGCTTGCGAGTTAAATCTACAAATAACTCTAAGGATATCCAAGATATTCAATAAATTATTTTTCAGAAACCCTACCAGTACTATACTAAATAACTTCCCAAAGTTTCATGGCGTTCCAATGAGTGGTTTGGTCAGGAATAAAGGACAGACACACACACATACATTCATATATACATATATACATATATATATATAGATATATAGATATATAGATAGATAGATTTGATTTGTAATAATTATAAATTAAATTCTTTTTTGGATTTTTTAGTAATAATTATCAGATTTAAAATTTAGATATTTGGGCTAAAATGGTCTTTTCCGATTTCATTTTACTTTAAGGATTCCATAACACTATAAAAGATACTGTTTAATAACTTCGTTTTTGTATTGCCCAATCAGTTGTAATTATGGAATAATCTACCCCGAGTGGATGATATCGTGAATAAATTTTCCGAGCTTCGTTTGTCACCGTTTATGAGCATTTCCTTATTGAGCAGAACATATTACAATTAGTTATATAGAGTGTTTCTATTCAGGAATCAATTTAAAATTTATGTAGAAGTGCTTGGTGATGATTGGATTTTAATTCAATATTATTTTATAAATTGCGTTAATATAAATTATGATTTTCTTGTCACAGGATATATCTCGCCTGATGGCTATTCTTTATCTTACAAGTATATATTTAAATTCATAATATTGAAAACAAACATATATGTGATGTTATACTGTCAACTCTTCTAGAATCCTGTCGACTAAATCTCTGATGAGGTATCCAGTCGTCTTAAACTAAGGTGTGGTATCCCCGTCGACTCTCGCTATACTGTGTTGACCGAGAGGTAAAATCAGGATGTGGAGAGTTTTCCAGTACCTCTCTGCACCTTGGGAGACCTTTAACAGTTCTCACAGAGTACAGGCGGTCGTGGTCGAGGCAGAGTGTAAAGGTTGTGAATTTCCATCCCAAAAAACGAAGAGACACAGTTGTAGTAGGAAAGTTCCGTGAGCAGAAAAAAGTTGAGCTAAGAGCGAAAGATGGAGATAGAATAGTTCTTACTGTTCTACATGATGGATGAGAAGGACCTTGGTGACAACCGACGAGGGCTCCCGCTGATTGTGAAGTGACTATATTTTTTAGCTAGGGCGGAGGTCTTATATATATTTGTCGAGAGAGGAAGTTTTGCATTTCAGCAGATGCAACAAGAGCGTAGATGGGATGGCGAAATTGTACACTGGCGCCGTGGCAGTTTCCATCTTTAGACCTTGTTGTGGGACTTCCATCTATCTCGATTTTAGACGTTTTTGACTTCTATCTCTTGCATCAGCTCAACTCTTAATATATTATAGAGTTTTATTTATTTATCCTCAGTTTGTACAAAGTACATTAAATATAATGATGTAATGACACATGTCAATAATGCGTATAATCATTTATAGATGTGTTTCTATTATACAACGTGAAAATCTTGTTATAAGTATTATACAATATGGGTTTGTTGGTTTAAATTACCATAGATGGGCCCCGGGAGTAAGAGGGTTTATCCGGGTTTAAGCGGGTAGAGCCTCTCTAACACAGGTAAGTAATTAAAATTTATTTTAATTAATTTAAACTGTGAGGGTTAAAAAGGGCTATAACAAGATGATTCTTTTGGATATATCTGAAAATAATAAAAATTAAACTTATGTTTAATTTAAAAGTTATAACATTGGTTATATAAAAGTGATATTTTAGATAAAACTTTTCTTTGATTAAAAAAATGATGATGATTAAAAAAATTAATGATGAAATAGAATTTGGACATTCTAAGAGATTATTGGCTGGCGATGAAAAGGGTTAGGTGTTAAAGAATATGCAATTGTTAGGAGTGCACATGTAAACCAAATACTTAGATCCAGGTGCAAAGCGAGGATATAGACTTGAGAGTCTTCCTAGGCATTGTTTCACTTGCGATCCTGTATAAGGGTTGCAGTGCTTTGTCACAATTTTAGGGTTATTGGGTTAAAATGTTGTTGAAGAAAAAGTTGTTCATTAATATTATTTTGAAAGGGGTGACATAGAGCCATGCGATAAGTAAAGGTGTAGCGACAGTAGGTGATCTGACTTGACATCAAAGGTTGATTGTGGTCCTCTAGAACTGAAAAAAAAGTTGAAAGTTGAAAAAGGTGAAGGCTTTGTGCATGAGTTGGTGATTGTGCTCTGCGGATGATTGAAATGAACTCTTGAAGCGTGATCAGGCCAGAAGTTGGGATTTTTAAATCTGGGGAACTGTGTTCAAAGAGTTTGTTGAAATTACGAAATAATGGTGACAAGCGTGACGGACTGACATAGGGAGATACAAAGGTTGTAATTATCCCGTACTCAAGCATTTGTTCGATTTGTGTTTGTATTTAAAGTTGGTCATTTAGGGCTACCAGATAAGGAAGAAAGCGATTACCTTGTCTGTGGTAGTATTGATTTTTAAGGGAGGTATTTTAAGCCTAGGGACTTCGTATTTATTGGCGGCGAAAACGGGTGCAAATTGATGCAGTACCTTGTGTAAATCATAGGGACAGTGACCTAGGTTACTTGTATCCAAAGCTATGCATGAGGAGGAAATAGAGGCATTGAAAATAGGATCAGGAACATTACAATGAGGCCAAATAAGAGTGTTGGAGTTCACCACGTGTGAGCAACCCGTTCCAGGAGGGAAAGTTTTGTAAATGGGACAGTTGTATTAACCTGTCCATGGGACACGTGTTGCTTGCACGAGGTGAATTTGTACAATGTAGTTGGTAGGGGTACATTATATTGATTAAGGAGTAGCTGAGGACAGTTTATAATTAGTAGAAATACTTTTATGAAATTAAGGGATGATATGCCAAAAGGCAAGGGTGTATCTATGATATGGAATTTTAGGTTCTGCCTTATGTTACCTATTTTTAAGGTTAAAAATATACAACCTATGGTGAAAATATTGTTAGCTATGGCGTTTATAGTTAAGTTAAATGGGTGGACAGGTATTTTCTTTTGAAAACTGGTTTCTATTATATCAAAAGTATTCCGACTAATTATATCGATAGATGCTCCTGTATCAAGTAATAGAGGTAGGTGTACATTATTGGACAGTTCAGCTTGAACGAGCAATTGTTCAACGAAAATTATGTGAGGAGGAATCTACTGTTGTGCTGTCTTGTGGGTCTGGACAGGCCTGGTTAGGTGCCGTGGGTGGAGGATCCCTGGGACAGTTAGAGTTCACTGCTTGCGCTGGGCTCGTGGTTTAGAGTTGGTCGGGGGAGCAGGTAACATACGCTCGCGTGTTGGTAACTCGGAGGGGTGCTTGCAGGAGGTTTGGTGGCTTTCTCAGTCTTTCGGTATATTATAGTTGGGCCCGATCTGCTTTGGCGTCGTAATTGGTGAAAAAGCTCTGTGCCTCGTAGGAACCATCGTAGCGCGGTAGCTCCATATCTCGCGATAGTCCGGTCGCCGCGGACAGCTGATGTAGCGTCCTCGCCAAACTCCCCAGGACATCTGATACCACCGGCGGGGGCGTGGCGTCCTCCTGGCTGGGGGCGACTTCCTGCGTCCTGCCGAGGGTGTTTTCTATCTTGGGAAATTTGGTGTTTTCGCCACTTTCATAGTCGGGATTTCATAGTCCACAATCCTGTCGGCTCCTCGGACTGAGGGAGTCTGTGATATCTTGGGACCTCTGGGACCAGTGTTACCTGATGCTAGACGAACCTCGAAGCCACCTCTACCGTGCAGTCGTGGTGGAAGGCGACACAGCTGGGCCAAAAGTGAAATAAACAAACAGAGATTCCATTAAAACGCGTCTGAACGTCAAGAAGGAATGGGACGAGGAGGTAGGAAAGGGTTACCTCTATAGGAGCGGCCTACGCGGAGGACTGAAACAAAAACTGAAGACTAAAAGACTTGGGGCCTCCTTTAATAGCTTCAGGGTCCAGGCAGGTCACTGCCCTTTTCTGACGTAAACAGGGGGTAAAAGTTACATCATCCAGGAGGGCCACGACCTCGTAAAAATTTTACTGGGCTCCATAGGCCTACTTTCTTATTCTCACTTAGGCCTGATTAGTTTTAGCCTTAATTTTATCCTGTTATTCTACATTCCTTCTATTTGTACAGTTGCTATACTTTATTAGAGTCTTACGCGGTACAGATTGATGTTACCTGATGCTTTCTATTTGCAGTAAATAACAAGTTATATACAGTCACGTGGTGAAATATGTGGTAGTAGATATCTGGATTATTTACAACAATTCCATGTTCTTAAATCATCACATATATTTATATTAAAAACAAATAAGGCATATCCTAACCATGAACTACATGAGCTTTTTAGATGGGAGAGTGCTATCTAGTGGAACAAAAAACAGCTAAACGTTGATTTAGCCTTTTCCCTGATATATATATATATATATTAAGAATGTCCATTTCAGAAATAATTTTGAGACTTCTGTTCACTTTTCATAATTTCAATTTATAGAAATTTAGACGAAAAGCATGCTTCTTTATATTTTAAATTTCTTATATATAGCACTAATATATTTTATATGTCGAATAACTCCGCCATTGAGGGTCCCAAGCCCGGTTGAAAAAGCAAAAGGGGGAGCAGTAACAAGCTCACTAAAAACTTGGGTTAGGCTGGCCCCGCTGATAGTACCCTGTAAGGGCTCCTAATCCAGGGATACTGGATCGGCAGCGTTTATATTCCAAGTTAGGAGCGGCTGCACATGGCGTCTATTCCTCATGTCAGAGGCGGCCATTTCTTTTGGAGCTAAGTCGGCCTGCCACTGAGTAGTGTTCCCAGTCTTAATGACAAAGGCAGACGCCTTCTACTTCAATAATGAGCTGGCAGACTCTCTGGCAAAGGCTGGAGCTCTTGGCCTCACCTGAAGCAAGGGAATCTACCACCCAACTAGACGAAAGAGACCTTCTCCGTACCATCAAAACCCAATGCCTGCAGGAATGGATATCTAACGCTGCACTTGACTGGTACAGAGCAGGAGGGGCAATCACCAGTTCTGTCCTCCTAAGAGAACAACAGTCTTTGATTTCCAGACTTAAGTCTGGTCATCTACGGACAATGAGTTTACAGAATGGTGTCAAGGTTTTCCCACTATGTACTAAGTGAAATTCCTAACCTGCAACCTTAAAACACATTATTGACTGTATTGACTCATCGATTGATGAGCTCTACTCATCCCCGGCAGACACCATCAAAAGTCTCAAGCTTTACAAGCTTGATACCCTATTATGATTAAGTGGAGATGAGAAAGAAGAAGAAGATAAGTTTAATAATCACCTTTTGAGTAATTTATTATTAAAAGAAGAACATATTGAAGGGCAGAAATGTGCTTAAACCTACAAGAAACTCTTCATCTCACGATTTTGTTATTCTTTTGGTAAGACTAATACACTGGTGTCCAAAAAATAAGAAACTTTTGTTTTTTAATGATATGTTTTAAAATATACAACGCTAAAAGCTAAAAAGTAATTTAATTAGGTATTTTAAGTCATATAATTTATTTATCGCAACCATTCGATTCGGTAAAATTGAAAATATGCAAATTTTTGCTTGTCTTTATAAGTGTGCTATTTGGCGTGTCGTTTACCCCATCTAAGAATTATCCAATTATGATTTTATTTAATCCTTAGTTAATTATGAGTTTACGAAAAATTTTAGCAGATGATTTAAAATGGAGAGCTGTTGGAAGAATGGAGGCAGGGCAATCAAAAGTTGAAGTAGCAAAATGGCTATATGTGAATAAATCTGTGGTCAGCAAAATATAGAAACAGTTCATTGAGACAGGAACCATCAAAATAAAAGAAGGTTCTGTTAGAAAAAGAAAAACAGCTACCTCTGAAGACCGTTATCTGGTTGTAACTGCCAAGCGCCATAGGGAGATGACAGCTATTCAACTCTCTAATGAACTCTCAAGTGCTACTGGAACGAGAATTTCAAGACAAACTGTTTACCGAAGGCTTCACGAAGGTGCTCTTTATGCAAGACGACCAATGGTCTGTATCCCTTTAACCTCTACTCACAGGAGAGCCCGCTTGAATTGGTGCTTGGAACATCACGCCTGGACTCATGATGAGTGGGCCAATGTTCTCTTCAGTGACGAGTCAAGATTTAGTTTAAACACAGATTCTCGACGAGTTTTCATCTGGAGGGAGCCTGGAACCCGCTATCATCCCAGTAACATCAGGGAAATAGACAGTTTTAGAGGGGCAGTCTCTTAGTCTGGGCTGGCATCAGTTCTAGCAGACGCACACCCCTCCACATTTTTTCTGAGGGCACTTTAACTGCCCAAAGGTACAGGGACGAGATCCTTGAGCCCTATCTAAGACCTTATAGAGATCAAATTGGTCACAATTTAATTTTTATGGGCGATAATGCTCGTCCGCATAGGGCTAGGCTAGTCAATGAATATCTCCAGAGTGAGAATATTCGAAGGATGGATTGGCCAGCCAGATCTCCGGACCTGAATCCAATAGGGCATGTGTGGGATGCTCTAGGGAGGCGTATTGGAGCTCGTCACCCCTCTCCCAGAACCCTCGTTGAGCTTAGAACTGCTCTATTGGAGGAGTGGGCTACTTTACTTACTACCCCTGGACCTCCCCCAAAGCCTGGTAAACAGTATGAGGGCTCGCTGTGAGACCTTGATAGCTGTTAGAGGTGATCATACTCCCTATTGATATCTTATTTCTTTAAGATCTGGAACCTTAGCTATGGGTATGTTGGTAATAATTTGCATATTTCATAATTTCAAATATATATATTTTTTATTTTCATATAGCTAGTCAAATTCTCCATAGTTTAAACTATTTGTATACTAAATTTTATATTTGTTAATAAATTAGCTTCTGAGAAATTTAAATCATATATAACATATACAACTATAAACATGACTATTTTCCTAGGCTTATTTGAATGATAATATAATTTCCTACGAGAAGGGATATCTTTTCTCATATAAAATATCCGAGTATAATATTTCTGACATATATAAAAATCTATATGTTTTACTATAAAAATTCAGCCTCAAATTAATGGTTCATTATTTTTTTTTCTATTATTTTTGATATATTAAAATATACAAGGAGACAGAGAGGTTGAGATTGAATCGTTCGTACATAATAATATAGCGCTAAAAATTAAAAAAATAATAATAATATATAAATATAAAAAATAAACATTAATATACATAATATAATATTTTACAAAATTCATTTTGTCCATAATATGAATGTTTATATCAATTTTTTTTCTCCCCATTGAATATAAGCAAAATTATTTGTAAAACTTAATTTTGTTGACGTTATGTGGCGCTAAGTTTGTTGTTGACACACATTAATATGTTATAATACCTTGATGAAAGTTGGCGTTCAGCCAACTGAAAAATTGGTAAAAATGATATTTTTTATCCAATATATGCCTTTTTAATTAAATAATGGAATATAAACAAGGCGTCATTGGCGGCGCCAACCACGGGAAAGACTCCGCTACCAGTGTACCGCCAGAGTTCTTACCCACTGAGTGGGCAGGTCGATGTGATGGCTGACGATGTCCAACTCAAGACCAAGATGTAATTTGTAAATACTGACCTCACCCACACCTCTCAGTTTCATCGCCACGGGATGGAAGCTAATTCCTAAAAGCCAGGCCTGCAGATCCAGGGGCAAATCACAGGAAGTGAACACCTCCCGTACGCAAGGGTCGCACTTGCTCGGCAATTACAATATCTGTGGGCCAGCGAACCGTCGCTGGACCCACAGGCGGCACAGGTTGCCTCGAGGCATGATGGTCGGGATGTGGTAGGGCGTGGAGGGCCAGTCGTAGAGCAACATCTGCGTCGTACCCCGAGAAGCAATTGCGACGGAGGTCGGCCCAGGAGATGGAGCGAGGCACATCTAAGGTTGAGGTCACCGCGCAACCAGCTCTTCAGCAGGATGCGCCTGGAGCCGTGCCGCGTCTGTGCCCGGCGCGCTCTCTGGCTGGTTAGGCAGGTAATTGGTGTAGTTGAGACTCTCAAGGCGATTGTGTCCGCCTCGTACTTCACACGATAGCTGGCGCTGACGTTTTCCTGCAATTGTCGTTGGCAGAAGGTCGCCAGGTGCTGTGCGTCCAGCAGCATAACCCGCGCCGAGCGCACAAGAGCAGGGGCGCTATCTGAGAAGTCCCCTACAGTCGCCTGTAGTCAGTCCTCAGGAGCCAGCAGGTCTGGCGGCCGAAGGAACCTGTTGTGGCCTCGTAGAGGCAGAGACCACAGGCTGGCAGGGTGAAAGATTCGGCTGTTCAGCTCAATAATTCTTGACACGTATTCCCATAACTCAAATGTCTCTTTCTTCTAGGTGAGAGCCGAACGTCAGGAGCCGGTCATGTCATCCACGCCCGGCAGAGGACGAGCCAAAATTAGACGTTGGCGGCCCACCACAGTGAGGCCTATACGCCCTTCAGGCAGACGAGCCGAAGCTGGACCGAGATGTCAAGCAGGCCGACGCCATTCTTGGAATTGGGCGAGCCAGGATGCCCCGTGGAACCACGAGACTCAGCTCATACCTCACACGAATCGCGCCAGCAGCCGGTCGATGGTGGTTTCAGGTGGAAGGTAGCTGTAGAGGTGGTGCAAGATGGAATCCAGGCCGAGGCCGCGGGTGAAGGGTGACCAGCTCGCGATGGTTAGTTCCAGCAGCTCCATCATGTGGGAGGCCTTGGAGGCGATGGTGTTCCGAGAAAAGATTGTGCGCCCCAAGGACGGTCAGCGAATTGGACGTTCAGGAGATTCCTAGAGAAGAATCCGTCCGGTTCTTCTAGGAACCGCTCAGAGCCCGCAGCTTCGCTGAAATTGACAGCCCACCGGATGCCATGTCGAATTCTTAGAAAATCGGGGGTACAAGCTCAAACTGAGCGTCGTCCCTGAATAAGAGTACGATATCATCCGCATAGGCATCCACGCTATCGCAACCCAAGATCCTCTCGAGGTGGCGTAGCAGAGGCCCAACTTCGATGCTGAAGAGCGCGGCGCTGAGACGGTAGCCCTGCCTCACCCCGTTGAGAAGAGGAAGGCCTTGGTGTAGACATCTTCGATCCGAATGGAGACGGCTTCTTCCCCGTAGAGGACAGCAACCCACCCGATGAAGGTAGATAGTAGGCCTAGTTTTTCCAACAAGGTGAATAGGTAGCTCCTACTCAGGCTGTTGAACGCCGACTTCAGGTACAGAGAGATGACAGCCAGCGGCGTGTCATGTCTGGCTGTTCCGACGGCTTAGTCAGACACTAGGGCAATGTTACAGGAAAATGACCGTCCTGGAACGGCGAAGGTGAGACAGTCGGGCACTAGGTCTGGCAGATGACGACGCAGACGGGCCTTAAGGACGCTGCTGAGGACCCTGTAGTTGATCTTTGGTAGGATGATTGGTCGGAATGCCTGTAGACCCGGAACACCGTGCGAAATTGGCAGCAGGATGGCCTTGCCGCTTTGAGGATGAAGGCAGGGTTTCGCAGGGTCGAGAAGATTCGAAGACTTGCAAGAGAACTTTGGCGAATAAATCTTCAAAGGCTTTGAAAACTCGCAAGATAATCCGTCCCATCCAAAGGCCGTTATGGCAGACTGTGGATGGCTGCCGCTTTCTGGTCACGGTATATGTCTACGAGAAAGAGCTGGTCCAACTCGTCGAACTCCAAGGGGGTCACTTCAGCAAGGAAGTCGGCGATGGATTCTGCCGAGCTTGGAGTCTGGGCGAAGTGCCTACTTAAGCGTTCCAGAATGAAACCCCTAAGCTGGCTCCCGGAGATGGCGTTGCCGGCGTCGTCGGTGAAGGTGGAAGGAGAGCGACGTCTGGCTCGGAAGGAACGCCCGAGGTCACACAAGGAAGGATAGTCGGAGTGGACAGTATCGTCCTCCAGGCTTCGCCTCAGGAAGTAGCTTGCTCTCTCGATGTATCCACCGCCGGTTGCAACGCAGAGGTTCATTTGGGCTGCCGAGAAGAGTTCCTGGCGCGCGAGAGATTCTTGTACAGGGTACTGCTAGTTTCCTCTGTAAGAGCCATTAGCTCGCTAGCCATGATGCCAATGGCCATTCTCTGTTCAGCGCATTATTGTGCAAGGAGCTAGTCCATTATACAATTGTGCGTAAGCGCCAGGAAGAGGTTTTCTTTCATTAGGCCCTGCTTCTGGGCACCATCTATGACTGTATGCGACTTTTTCTTCTTCAGGAGATTGTACAACTGAAGCTCAGCCGTATTCCACCTTTCTTGGAAAGATTCGGGTGCCTTAGGATTGTTCTGTTTTTCAGGTGAGGTAGTAGTTCAGGCTTTCGTACTAACACCGGTAGCATCTAAGGGAGCACCAGCTAGTCCTCCTGAATACCAGTCTTGCGAGGACTGATTTCACTTTTGTGTTTCTGCTTATATCACAGGGAACACTTGATGCCGTAGGTCACATAGACGTGCGTGACCTTGGTCTTGACAGAGATATGGGAGAGCTTTACTCCGTCTCGCAGAGTAATAAAAGCTTCCCGACGAGCATCAGCCCAGCAAGAGTCTTCGAGCTACATCATATTTTGGATGATGTACGTGACCTGCTCGTAAGGCCGCAGCGCAGAGACGAGGTCGGTGATCTCCAAGAAGAAGCGCACATTTCCAATGACAATTCTCTCGGCCCTTTTTCTCAGAGGGAAGGCCCGCAGAGTGTCATCATCGATGTAGATGCCTTCTTCCATCAGCTTGTCGGCGAATTGTACGCTGGAAGGGCCGACCAAGATGTGCCCCTTTATCTTTGTCAACTGGTAGATGGTGCTCTTGCCCAGCTTGGCTTCCAACGACCGGAAGTACTTCTCTTGCGCGAGGTCTGAGTATAACTCCAGGTAGACATACTGGTCCGCCTGCCGACCTGGTTTGGAAGGTTGCCTGCTTCTGCCTGGTCGTCTGGCACTCGTGCACCTTGATGGGCCTTGGGGTGGCTCGTGGGCTGCTGCTGTTTAAAGGAATTACCGGCGCCTGGACGCAACCCTTTTTGGTCCCCGAATTGGCGTTGTCAGAGTCATGCGCCCTCTTCTTTGAGCCGCCCACTGTGGTGAAGACCACATTTTGTCTCTCGAGAAGCTAGACTTCCGGCTCCATGGAATCAGCTCAATTGCGGCAAGAAATTGTATGTCCGCCGTCCATCGTCGGCTTAGTATTTGCATATATATATATATATATATATTTTTTTTTTTTTTGACATTCCACACACACACACAAAATTCTGAATGACTTTCAGTTATTTCCGAATCTAATGATGATTTCTCGGCGATGACACTTGGCCATTTTGGGTGTGGTTGACATGAGCTTTCAGCCAATACCTCAAAAGGGTTGCTCAACTCCATAATCTCCATCACAGACTCAAAAAACGCTGAGCTCGCGCGCCGCCTGGCCGCACGGCCGAGAGAGAGAGAGAGAGAGAGATTTTAATGCAAACAAATTTCAAATAGCCAAATATGTTTTTTTTTTTGTATAATTATACAAAGTCAAACTTGAAAGTTTTATAGTTGTTTTTTTTTATTTTACTTTTTGACACTCATGGCAAGATCAAATAACTTTTGTTTTCGAAGTTTTTGGAAAATAAATCTTATTGAAATATATTTCAAACCCACCCCTTAAGAACTTTTATTTGCGATTTATTTTTCTGCTCAATTTTATTTTTCAATTCTCGGTTAGCACTCCCCCCCATCTCGAATGATTTTTCTTTTGTGGAAATTTTTTTTTCAAGTTTAATATCCATAGAAATACAGAATTTTAATCAGTTAGTTAGTTGATATATATCACCCAGATTAACTTCTATTCGAAGTACCTTTTCTATTTACTTTTTCTTTCCCTTTTAAATTTAAAGCTGCAAAAACTAATTGTTATATAATTATGTCTTATAGTAAGAATATGAATATATAATTACATTATATTTGATGTTTTTGGCAACTTACACATAAAACTTTCCATATTTATTATAGTACTTTCTCTCCAAATCATGAAGACTCTACAAACACACAAACAATATGTTAGATTCCGTTAAATATCTATGAATAGTTTTAACACAAAGCAATAACGCGTCATCTATACATATAAAATAAAAGGATTTAAAAGCGCGAATGTTTCTTTTATACATAATACAAACTTCTACTGTCCTTACTGCGATGAAAAAATATATTGGGAGGGCTTGGCTCATCAGTGGTGAACCCTCCCAGCGGTTTCGCCAATTTAATCCACCAGACCGCTTATCAGAGCTCTAATACTGTATTGGAACATTCTGTATTTATACGCTACACTGAAGGATGGAATCTTAGAAATGGCTTTCAAGTAAACTATGGACATAAGCTTATAGGACAGTAGCATTATATTCAAATATTTGCATCGAGCAATGCTCTTCAGCAAACTATAAAGACAAATGTATTATGTATAAAATAAACATTCCCGCTTTTAAATCATTTTATTTTATATGTATAGATGGTGCGTTATTGCTTTGTGTTAATTTATGCCTAACTGGCCTTGTCTTTATAGTTAGCATTGGTTCTAATGGTATCATTTATTTTTTAATATTTTTATTTTTTAATTTTGATTGCAAAAACCTTTGGAGAGACCCTTGTATAAAAATCAACGTATGTATATATGTTTGTCGGCTATGCACCTCCTTAATACGCTATTAATCTGGCTAATATTTTGAGAATATATAGATATGAATCTGGAAAACCTATAGACAAATTATAAGGTTTCTATCTAGAGTATCCTTAGAGTTATTTACTAATTTGATTATTCCGCCCTCAACCAGCGCCCCACTGCGGTAGAGAGAGGTTTCGGTTTTGGCAGGAGGAAACCTCTTGCATGCCTCTTAATCCTTGAGGTTACCGATTTAACATTCGAAAAAATAACTTTTTCTCGTCTAATTTTAGATTGTATAAGAAACTAGCGGATGTACCCAGCTTCGCCCAGGTTTTTCTCGAGGGAATGTTTGTAGTCTGGTAATAAGAAAATATACGTACACCTAAACACTATCAGAGAAAAGAGAAACCACGGAAGGTGAACAGAAAATGCTTACAATGGATGTATATGTTTACGATATCAAGTTAAATAAAAACAAAGGTAAAATTTGCATATGTTGGTCACTATAAATTTGTATATTTGTTAGGCAAAATTAGAAACATGATAAAACAATTGGGTATTTAAAAACAAATGAAGAAATAAAAGTTGAAATATAATAAACAATGTTAAAGATTAGTTAATTATTAATTAAGATTATGTGTGAATATGTGAGAAAGATGTAATATCGTTGTTGTTTTTTAGATTGAGATTATTAGCTAGTATGTAAAAAAAATAACTCTGTTGATTTTTATTTTTGTATTTATATATAAATAGAATTAACTCTGTTGATTTTTTTTGTATTTAATCGATAACAGCGAAGTTACGCATGTTAATGTTAGGAAATATATTTTGATGTTAAGCAAAACCTGCTCCATCTCGTTTTACATAAATGTTGAAAATTTGGTTGAAATTGATGCATTGTAACGAAAGTTTTTAGTGATGTCCACTTATGAAATTTCCATTTTATTAATATAGATATATTTTCTTTTAAGTGCTGTACTTTATTTTAAAAGATTTATTAATTGTGTAAAAACGATATATAAACATATAAATATAAAAAATCAAATGAAATAATGAGTTTATCGTTTAAATATAAAATTCGAATAAGTATAAATTATAAAGTGAATATTAAATTGATATTTAATGATCGAAATATTTCATACTCTTAAATAATAAATAAATAGCGTTAAAATAATTGTTTTAGTTTAATATATGTGGAATTATTATTATATGCAAAAAACATTTTGATGATATAATTTAAAATATATCGATATCGTAAATATCAGATTTAAAATATATTCATATAAAAATCAAAATGGATACAATTTTCAAATATCACTAAAGTTATTAGTAGAGTTTAAAGTTAAGAAAAAATATTTAATGATGAATGTATGTGTGGTTTAAAAGCTTATTATCGAATATTTCAAAATATTTTATATTCATGGTATTTTCTAATTTTTTTGGTCAAATTCTGAATTGTATTACTCTATATTTTAAAATACTTGACTTCACTTCAGATGTCCCAGGTGAAGCCGGATCATAATTTATAATTATAACGAATAACATTTGAATAAAAAAATATATATATTCAGGGAAAAAAGGCTCTCAGGTAAAATATGGCGTTGCTCAGGTCATTTGACTAAGTATATACGGCTGTATTGGCTCGTATATAAAAGTCAAGGTATGTATGTATATATCTATGTTTGTCAGCTATGCACGTCCTCAATAAATACTTAATCTGGCTGAAATTCTGACCGGACATAGAGTAAATTTATGAAAGTTTTTTGTCGCTTTTTAAACCAATACAAATTAAAATTAACCAAGTACTGGGAAAAAATTAATATTTTACGTCAATATTGCTGTATCATCTTTGATTGTCAGAAACAAAATTATTTTAAGGAAAATTCTCTTAAGCAGACTACAAGTGAAACCGGCTTTCTCGTGAAATTTATAAATAGGCATAATTAGCAAAAACCTCCTTTTATTTTTTTAATAGAAATCCATAGTAACAGTGCATTTTAGTTTATCACCGTTGTCTTAAACGAATAGGCGAGGATAAATAATATGGCTTCACAACACCAGGTGTGAAAAATTCCGATAAAAGTCAACCTGTTTGCAATAGTTCCGGGCTATGGGAATATTTATTTACTAGCCGAGTGACCCGGGCAACGACCCAGGTTTACCCGAAGGACCCGCAGGTGAGAAACTATAGAAGAAAAATTTTAACAAATCAGAAAATGAAATTGCAAACAACAGAACTACACTACTTTAAGGACATGAGAGCACATGCACTGTATCACCACACGTGTACCATTTTCAAAGACCCTGCTTAGGATTAAAACTTCTCAGAAGCATAACAATAGCACCAACCTAGAGTTTAACTGGTGTGGATGCATTCCTCTGGGAGTAAGACTATTGAGAAATTCAGTAGGGAGTTATTTTGCTTCTCCGCATTCTAACACTCCAACTGTTAACACTGAGGAAACACTGACTCATGTTTGGTAAGCAATTTCAGGGAAGAAACTATAGACATTGGATTAAATAAATTATTAATTAAATTGCATTAAATAAAAATTATTAGATTTAAATAAATATTATTAGAGTGAAAAAAAAAAAGAAAAATATTAACAAATTAGAAAATAAAATTTCGAACAATACAACTATATTGCAGATAAGATAAGAGGACCTTATTAAAAAATAAATAAACAAACTGTAATTGGACACTATCGATAATTCGACACTTTCGATAATTCGACACTTTCGATAATTCGACCATTTTAAAAATCAAATTTACAAGGTTGATTGTTGTTTAAATACAACTTTACCGGTAAAAGGTATTACAGAGGCGAAGGCAGCCACTGAAAATGCACGAAATTTATGTATAGAGAAATGGGAAAAATTAGTAAATAAAGAGAAGTCCAAAATCAAAATAATTGATAATAGTGTATTAACAAAATACTAATACAATAAATTCCTTTGAGTTGAGAAACTAGACATTAGTGAAAAGTTTATATATAAATATATTTAAAATTAAAAAATAATATAAGAAAATAAATCAGAAAAAAGAGATGCCAACTATATTGCAGTGGAGACTACTTATAAAAGGAATTAATCTAAAGGACTCATTAAAAATAAATTTCTATTTTTATTCATACATGGGTTCAACTTTATATGTATTTTGTACAAAGTTCAAACACATGAAAAAGCTGCATAGAGCTGTCCATGCATAAACACAGGCTCTTGTAGGAAGAACCCAAATATTATTTATAGTCATAGCAAAAGCCAACTTTAGTGAAAACTGATGCCTCTTCAGAATGAATGGAAGTCTAAAATCTGAAGGAGCAAAAGATATGGGTCATCTTTACATGTATGCTATCCAATGTTCGCACATTTGAAAAAGCCACTTAAAGTTGTCCGTGCGTAAACACAGGCTCTTGTAGCCAAGGTTTGGCCTTGAGCCTTATTTATAGTCATAGCAAAAGCCAACCTTAGTGAAAACTAACAGCTCTCTAGAATGAAGCGAAGGTTGGTATCCGAAGGGGCCAAAGATATTTCAGACACTATCTCATTATAAACTACATTTCTATTTTATATATATATATATATACAATATTACCTCCTTAATTCAACACACGATAATTCGACATTTTTGATATCTCGACCTACGGCCTATCATTGACAAACTGTAATTCGACACTTTCGATAATTCAACTATTTTGAAATTAAAATTTCAACAGTTGATTTTTGCCTAAAACCCTTTAATTAACAACATATTAAACTGCACAGTGCAAAAATGTAGAAAATTGTATGTATACAATTGTATGCAAATAATTGTATGTATAGATCAATGAGTAAAATAGGTAAATAAAGTGAAGACCAAAAATAATTGATAATAGTTTTTTGAATAACAAATAAAATTTAAAATATCTTTTCGGGTGAGAAATTATAGGTATATTGGTAAAAAGTATAAATAAATATATTTGAAACCAAAAAAAAAGAAAAGAAAATGCAAACAACACAACTATATTGCAGATATGACAACATATTAAAGGAATCAATTCATTTGAAAGACCTCATTAAAAACTACATTTCTATTTTTATATATATGTGGGTTAAACTTACAAACTTACAAGGTTGTAATAAACCTACCTGTTTGGTAAGCAATTCAGTACTTTATCATTAATTTATAATGTGCAACCAACAGTTTCCAAGGGAAATGCAGAGCTGAGCAGCTCTGCAAAACAGAAACCAGACACAAAATACAACAATTGACTACACAAATACAGCATCAGCCTATTTATGAGAAGAAGAAAAATGACAGACACAAAAATGGAGCTAAATTAAATGAAAAATTATAACAAATTAATACAAGAAAATAAGACCTAATCCAAATATTTTAATAGTGTGTGATGTTTTGGCAGCAGCAATGTCACCATCATCAGACAAAAGAATAAATGAGATTTTATTCTTTAGTTCATTTATTCTTTTGTCTGATGCTGTTGCCGAAACGTCACACACTATTAAATTATTTGGATTAGGTTTTATTTTCTTGTATAATCTATAATTCAAATTGTGCTTTATCATATAACAAATTAAGTAATCAACAATTGATTATACAAATAAATCATTAGCCTCTTAATGAGAAAAATAAAGATGCCAAAGACATTATGAAAGATACTGCAAAAAAGAAAACCAGACACAAAAATTGGGCTAAATTTAAATGAAAAACTATAACAAAGTACTTACAAATTAATTGAATCAGAAATACAAAATATATATTAGAAATTAGTAAAAGGTAATAATAAAAAAGAACGTGTTTTAAAAATAAACAATCCGATGATGAAAAATAAAAAATAATATAAGATAAACAACATTTGAAGGCAAAAGATCTACGATTGCAAAATCTAACAAATTGAAAATAAATAAATCTATTAATATTTGGAAAATAAAAATAAAACGGTCATGTAAAGCAAAAAATAATATATTTGCATTTATTTTGTATTTTATTTTCAAAATGCCATAAAGACATTGCTGTGAAGGAGAAAAAAACTAATACTTACAAAATATAATTACAAAGATACAAAACAAAAATAATTATAAAGAAATATAAAAGAAATAAATGCTAGAATAAAAATAACGCGCTTTCAAAACAAAGGAATTGATGATGATAAATGCAAAAAATCTACGATTGTAAAATAGATTAAATTAAAAAATAAAAATAACTGTTAACATTAGGAAAATAAAAACAGAACTAACATACGAAGAAAAAATAACGAAAATTTTGGTATATAGATCGTTATGTGTAGTTCAGAATCTTCGGAGGAGATAGCTTAGGACTTTACAATGGAAAACTCTGTTACGGTATTATCTATATAGATACGATAAAAAAAAATCCCTTTTATTTTATTTTTTAACCCTGGGCTTCTTCTCAGCTTCTAAACTGTTTTAAAGATTTTTAGACGATTAAAAAACATGGCGAAGGAAGGGTATGGCGAAGGGTATATCTTTGATTTGATAGTAAATTTTGTTTATAGATTGCATAATTTTCAGGTTAAATATCAACTCTCTTCTATCAACTATCAACAATAAATTCTCTTCATTTTATAAATTGCTATCATCAAAATTTTCTGTGACCTGTGACCTGCTTTATTCGCCGATAATGACGTTTATTTACCGGACTTCCTGTATTATCTTCAACAGTTACTTCTTCAGGTGAAGTATTGGTGTTAATTATTATAAACTTATTTAAGGATTTATTTAAGGGTTTTAAGGATTTTGAATTTCAAACATTTATTTTAAAATAAATAATAATTACACAACAAGAAAAGAGAATTTTTATTCTGCATTTATTGCGATTGCAAAAAAAAAGTTTTCATAAACTTTAATTTGGAATTAAAAATCTTTTTTCAATTTGAATTTAAAAAATAATAATTTGATATTAAAAAAACTTTAAATTGAAGTTAAAAACCTATATATATATAAATTATATATATTATATATATTTTAAAATAAGGCCTATTTTGGATTTTAATACGATTATTTATTAAACCGATATTAAATCGTATTAAAATACAAAATAGGCCTTATTTTAAAATATAAATGTATTATGGATTGCTCTATATTCAGAAATATTATATATATATTTACTAGCCGAATGACCCGGGCAACGCCCGGGTTTTACCCGATTAAATGCTTTTATTCAAATACTATTATAGCCAGGAGGCGAAACTGACCGGACGTGCGTCGCTAGGCTCCGCTAGTTCCGGTAAATATTGTTTTAAATATTCATTTTACTTATTGTATAATTTATAAAAGTTTTATAAATTGTTCAATTAAAAATATTATAACCTTTTTTTAATTGGCAATCACTGTTTAAGAGTTTTGTCATTTTTGAAAGCCTTTTCAATTGTTGTTTTCGCACAAATATGCAAAAATAGAATATGGAAATAATTATTCAAACATTATATGATAAGTTGGATGAAATTTATAACTATTTTGACAAAAAAGTTCAAAAAAATCTAACTAAAAATGATATTACATTTTTGTCAACTATGGTTAGGCAAACCAAGGATGGTATTTCAACTTTAAAAGAAATAAATAACCAAGATATATTGGAACTAATGAAAACAACAATTACAGATGTTATGGACCAAAAACTGAAAGGGATCCAAGATGAATTAGTTAAAACAACTCCAACATATGCTCAAGTAGCTCGTACAGAAGCATCACAAGATTACATTAAAAAAAACAAAATTTACATAAGGAGTTCACAATAGTGGCAACACCTATAAACGTGGAAGATAATACAAAAATGTATCAAACTATATCAAGCAAAGTTAAAAAGCTTAGGGACGAAGGAAAAAAAATAAAGATTAACAAAATTATAAATGCTAGCAAATCTGTAATAATAAAGACCCCTACAGAATCAGACATGGAATCTCTAAATGATGAGTTAGGCAGGGCAGAGGAACTCGCAAATATCAGCAAAATTTTTATCCCCGAACCAAGAGATCCTACAGTTGTAGTCAAAAATGTTAATAAACTTACAGAAACCGCTAATTTTACTAAAACAATCTGCAGTATGAACCCTGAATTGAACGAAATGGAAAATGATATCCATGTTCTGTTTAGCATGAAATCGAACACGCCCCACCACAACATAGTTCTTAGGGTTTCTCCAAAGGTTTACCAGATACTTAAAAATATGAATAATAAATTATATACTGACTTTGAACGCTGTTTTGTGGAAGATAAGATTCTGGTAAAACAATGTCAGAAATGCCTTCAATTTAATCCCAACCATAAATTGGCCGATTGTACTAACGTCGAGATATGCAAATTATGCGGCGCGCAAGGAATTCATGATTGTTCAAAAATTTGCAATTGTTATAACTGTCTAAAACATCCTAAATTTAGAAACTCGCCGAATCATAGAGCTAATTCCTCGGACTGTCCTCTATACAAAATACAGATAGACAGAATTATCCAACGAACGAGATATCATCCAACCGACAATTAGGCAAATTTCGCAGCTAAGATTAATGTTTATTTAGTTTGAATATCATGCAGGGAAAAGGAATTAAATGTTTACAACAAAATGTAAGAAAAAGTATCTTGGCACTGAATGAGCTTCAAGCTTCTATAAAAGACAAACCACCAGATATCATCCTAATACAGGAACCTTATCTGATTGATGGAGATGTAATTTTCGATTTGGAATCTCAAATAGTGCATTCAACGACAGATGAACAAATTTACACTGCAACGATCTTTATGAATAAGAGTTTAAAATTTAATAAAATCAATAAATTCACAAACTCCTTTTGTACAACCACTTCTTTAAATTCAGCAAAATCAAATACTATTATCGCAAACTTTTATATACATCCTCATAGATTTAATGACACTCATCGAAAATTTATCCAAGAGCTTCTGGAGACCTACAATCAACAACCTATTATACTATGTGGTGACTTTAATTCTAGACACCCAGTCTGGTTTGATCCGACAACAAACTCCAATGGTTTCAAATTCCACTCCATCATAGATGAACATAACCTATTTATTCATAATCTTAAGATACTAACCTGCCGAAATTCTAGCTTTATAGATCTTACGATTTCAAACAAAAAATCAATAAGTTTGGTACAAAACTGGAAGACGACTATATTGACGCACATTTCAGATCACGTAGCAATAACCTTTGACATTTATCACAATTTTAACAGGCAAAGAACAGTTCAAAACTCAACATGGAAGTTTATAGAAAAAGATGCTGATTGGAAAACATTTACCGAAAAAATAGCAATACAAGACATAGATAATATTATCACCATGATAAACCACGCGTCAAACATCAAAGATATTGACAACATTGTAAAGATTCTCACACAAATAATTAAAGAGGCAGCTTATCTGTCACTAAATGTCAAGACAAGAAGCGGAAATCATAAAACAAATACATACTGGTGGGATGGGAAGCTGGAGAAAATGAAAAACGATTTCCACTATATTAGAAATTTGTATTACCGACATGGAAAGGTCCTTGAAAAGACCTATAAATCAATGAGAAATAAATATTTAAATAAAAGTAAAAAGGCAAAAGGAGCGAGTTGGAGAATTTTTATAGAAGAAAGTCATTCAAATAACTCATTTGGAAATGCTTACAGGATATTCAAGTCATTGAGATCGAAAAATAGAAATTTAGGATTACCACTAATAGATAATTTACCAGATCATTTAAAGACCGACAAAATAAAAAGTTTAATGAACGATCTATTTCAGGATGATATTGGAGGTTTGGATAAAGATGATCATATTTTGATTAGAAATTATACGCCTAAATATAAAAATAAAAGTAGTGTTTATATCGAATCTAAGGAAATAGAGGAAACAATTTTAAAAACAAATATTAAAAAAGCACCGGGCCCTGATTACATTAGTAACAATATGATTAGACAGGCTAAAATAAAAATAATCCCAATTCTGCATAAATTATTCAATAAATGTATAGAAATGGGATATTATCCGGATGAATGGAAAAAATCATTCTTAAAAATAATTCCAAAACCAGGCAAAACGAATTATGAAATAAATAAAAGTTATAGACCTATATCATTGACATCTAATCTATCTAAAACATTTGACAATATAATAAAAAATAAATTAAGTAACTATTATTTAGAGAATAATTTAATGAGCTCAAGGCAGCATGGTTTTATGAAATCTAGATCAACAATTACTGGAATGGATAAAATTATAGAAACTATATTGAAACATAAACAAAAAGAATTGACTTCCTTGATAGCTATAGATATTGCGGGTGCATTCGACAATGCATGGTGGCCTGCTATTATAAAAAGAATGGATAATGATGATGTTCCTTCAGATTTAATACGGATCATAAATCTTATTTGAATAAGGAAAGGGAGGTGAAATTTACATACGAATCAGAAACTTTTTATAAGAAACTAACTAAAGGATGTCCACAGGGTGGACCTTTATCTCCACTTCTATGGAATATTTTGCTAAATGATTTGTTGATAAATTTTGATTCAATGAATGCAGATATTATATGTTATGCAGACGACGTTACAATAATTTGCTGGAATAAGACTATTGAAGGACTAAAAACCGCAAGTGAATACGCCTTAAATTATGTGATCCAATGGTGTAATAGAAATAAATTAACGATCAGTACAGAGAAGACTAATATGCTATACCTACATAACAGACAAAAAAATACCTATTAAGGTTAATAACAATATAATAATGCCGGTCAAGCAAGTAAAAATTCTGGGAATGAAATTTTCTAATCACAAATGGAAAAACAAAGTTAACTTTACACCGCATGTTAATGATATTCTGTGTAAGGCACGACGTATGAAAAATTTATTGTGTTCACTAAGTGGCAATATGTAGGGTTTAGACACTCAAAAGAGGTTAACTTTATTCAAAACAATCATTAGGCCTGTACTTACATACGGTTCTGAAATTTGGTTCAAATATTTAAACAATCGTTGTAAACAAAAACTGAACTCCATGCAGTACCAGATCATTTTATGGGCAGTTAGAGCATACAAAACCACTTCATCAAACTGTGTGCATAGCTTGGCAAAAATTCCACTCCTAACAGACTATATAGAATCCAGAATAATCAAATTTGATCTAGCTCAACTGTCCATTGAAGATCTAATTACTTACGAACCCCATGCTCCAAGTATAGTCAAATATTTCTTACACGCAAAAATGAATGAAATTTTTGAGAACACTAATGAAATTTTTAGAAGCTCTTTTTCGTTTTAGGAATTCCAAGATTTTTCCGTCCAAATTTTTATAATATCCAATTCATTACAGATCATGGCAATTTTGGGAAATTTTTGGCAACTATCGGCGCCGTGAAGGAACCAGGATGCTTCTGCGGAGGTGAAATTCAAGACGCGAGACATCTACTTCTGGAGTGCCCAATTTTCCGGGATTTTAGGGAAAATAGATTTGGTCGTATTGGACAGCTTGATGAATTTGTAGACAAAAAAGAAAAGTATAAAAATTTTGATCAATTTTGTAAATACATATACAACTTTCTCTTGAATTGGAAAAAAGAGAAGGAATCTAAGAAAAAAAAAAAGAACTGCGATGCTTGCTCTGTGTGTTTTGCTTTGTTGTTTGTTTTTCTCTTTGGACAATTTTCTTTGGTTGATTTATGTAAAATAATGAATTGAACAGGATTGTATATAGCCGAATTACTGTAATGCAAGTGAAATGTATTGACGCAAATATCCCTGAGTTTGGGATATCGCGTTTCATGATGTTAATAAAGTTAATTAATTAATTAATTCGTTACAATTATAAATTGGCGCCGTGGATGTCATTCTTGTGAAACGTCCCGCTCCAAACTTTGTGTCTGAGAAGCGATATTTTTATAAAGAGATGATCTGGCTTTGTGTCTTCTGCTCGAATAAATGTTTTTCTGTTAGAATTTTGTTCCTGCATACTAAAAATGAACTGGCTACACCCGGAAATTTTCCGGATATAATTTTGTATCTGATAATCAAATATGATACAGCAATATTGTCATAATCATTTTCTGACTAAAATAAACAACTATTTTTGCCCAGAACCTGATGTTTCAAATTTTCTTGGCTAAAAATGCGACAAATATCTCTTCCATTATTTTTTTCTAGGTCCTGTTAAAACACGTTTTACATGTACATTAGGTCAGCTGATATTACCTCCCATCTTCACCGCTAGAAGCACTGCTTGCGAGCGAAAGAGCAAATTTGCAACTCAAATTTGCAAATAACTCGAAGAATATTCGGGATAGAGACCTAAAATATTCAATATATGTTTTTCCAGATTCTACTATACATACTGCTAAAATATTAGTCATATTAGTTACGTATTTTACGTTTATTACGTTAAAGCATTCCACTCACAAAAGCAAACGATGACAGAATTGATGACTCAGATACTTGTATATTTTAAAATAATAATATATAAATGAGTTTTAAAAATTGTAAAAATAAAAAATGCATCTGAAGCTTGTTTATCCCACGACTACATATCCATCCACCCGTCATTCACCCAGCGACCTAGAGATGAGATGATCAACTCCTCACCGCGGAGACACTCTCCAACAACTTGAAGGATCCTATGAGCGGGATGGGGGTAAGGCAGGGAATATCCTTCCACTGACGTTTGAACCTCTGGACAGATCTGCAGCACACAACCCTCAGGTCACTATAAAAAGAATAGTAAATTTATATACCTAGAAAGGCAACATTTCATACCAGTAAGGATAAATCAGTAAGAAATATTGGGAAGTTGTTCTATTTAAAAAGGGATAAATTAGCCAAATATATTTTCACATATGTCTTATATATAGTGATCATGTCTTACTTTAAATTTAAATCTATCTTGCCTTTAATGTATTATTTGTAGAGAGCAAAGATTATGCAAGTGATTTATATCTATCTCTACTGTTTTCGAAGCTTATGTATATATATTCACTAGCCGAATGACCCGGGCAACGCCCGGGTTTTACCCGATTAAATGCTTTTATTCGAATACTATTCGTTACAATTATAAATTGGCGCCGTGGATGTCATTCTTGTATAATATATAAATGAGTTTTAAAAATTGTAAAAAAAAAAAAATGCATCGGCCTGGAATCTAACCCGGGCCGCCCGCGTGGCAGGCGAGCATTCTACCACTGAACCAGCGATGGTTATGAGAAATGGCCATATTTGGGTATTTATTCCATTCACAAAGCAAACGGTGACAGAATTGATTAAGAAAAAATTGATTATGACGCTGATATATAACTGTATATATTATATTTATTAGATACATTTCCCAATAATTCCTCTTAAGCAGGTGCCGGGTGTATATATATGAGAATAATTGTCCAATACAATATTAGAGCGGTAGCACACCCCGAGGTTGTTGAGATGCCGTCACTACCAAAAAGGATCTACTGAACATAGCTTTAATCTCCCCCCTTGTACCATATATAAAACAATTAAAATTATTTATAGCAGCAGCATTAGAGTCACCGGAAGGGTTCATCACTGATTACTCAGGAACTTCCAATATTTTTATAATGCAATATATGGAGAGTATTAGAAGATATTTTATTTGTAATATTGAAACAATTCATAATTTTCAGCTTGGTATCCACAACTCGAATATACATACTAAAAATATTTATTATTCCCCACGGAGGTACAATTCGGAATATCTTGATGGACCTTCTATATACAACGAGTTTGGATTTTTTAAAAATTATTAATCAACCAGGCGCGATATTGAAATACAGGGTGATCCAAAAGTCTTGCGCAGCTTTAAAAAATAATAACTCCGCGAATATTTGCGTTAAAGCAATGCGACCTTCAAGGGCAAATAATGAAAAATTCGAAAATGATTTTTGTTGAAATTTTATTCGCTAGATGGCGCTCTACCAGAATCAGAGATTCAGCGACCAAATTGTTTGATAAATTGAAAAATATAACTGATCGACACGTATTTTTGCTTTTTGAATACCAGGAAAGAACCCTAATAATATCAAATGATAAATTAATAAAACACCATTTCGCCAAAAGTAGAAGAATTGGATGACGATTTTCAAATGCAATCCGAGATATGTAAAATAGGTAAATGTAAATTAAAACATGTAGCAAAAAAAAATGATATCTTAGATGCGGTTTGCTGGAATCCTCTTAACGATTTAAATTCCAAAGATAATAAATTTCTATTTTTTTTCAACTCTCTCTCAGTATCGATTATATTTACACTGTATAACAAAAAAAAAAATCGACCCACCAAGAAGGAGTTGTCAGATTAGGACAAAAATTGGTTTATGTAAAGAGCATGTATAAGGGAAAAAAACGATTAAAGTTTCAAAAATTAATTAATTCAACAGCATTTGCGCTGGCTGATGGAAATATAGAAATTGAGATCAAAATTTTGTCATACGTTTGTCGTAATGAATTCTAACTTCAAAACGCTTATCCTGGGAAGAGACCTGTCGAAAAGAATTAAAGCAAAAATTAATTGTGAAGACGAAAAATATAATATCATATAAAATATGAATTCAAATATTTATAAACAAAGTACATAAAAGTAAGAAATTTATAATATGCTATTATTCCTGGGCTTTCAGCCAAACTAGTTAAACTAGGAATTGTGACAAATGACGGCAAATATCTTATTCGAAAATAATAAACTGATTCAAACCAATGGCCTTAAAATAGCTAGGTGCTTAACCATTGTGAAAAACAAGCAATCTCATGCTTGAATAACAAATGCTTACCCACGCCCGCTTAAGAAAATGACAAATAAAAACACTGGGTTTTGTAGTTTACCCCTATCAATTGATTCCATAGATAACAGCCGAAAATATAAAAAATAGTCCAGGTCAAAAAAGATTTACCAATTAAAGAACAAAACGAACTAAAACAATTTTTGTCGAACTATTTCTCTTTTTCTATTTAAAATTGAGCACAACCAATTTGACGAAGCATAAAATGAATATAAAGGATAATAACTCAATCAAGCACAAGCCTTACAGGGATAGTTCTTCAGAGAGAGAAATAATCGATGAACAAATACAAAATATGCTTCACGAAGGAGTAATTCGCCCGTCATCAAGCCCAATAGCGTTCTCAGTCATATTAGTTAAGAAAAAAGATTGCAGTTGGAGGTTTTGCATCGACTACAGGAAGCTCAATGTTATAATGGTGAAGGACGTTTTTCCGATCCTCAGAGTCGATGATGTCATTGACACCCTTCAAGGTTTGAAATACTTCTCAACGATTGACTTCAAATCAGGGTAATGGAAAGTGTGGAAATCGATGAGGAGAGCAAAATAAAAACAACTTTCACAACATGCCACGGTTTATATGAATTTAATTTTATGCATTTTGGTTTATGTAATGCTCCAGCCACGCTTGAACGACTAATGGATAACGTTCTCAAAGGTCTGAAATGGAAACTATGCTTATGCTATTTATATGACGTCATTATATTTAGTATTGATTTTAAAACTCATCTCGAATACTGGAAGCAGTTTTCAAATGTTTCCGTTATTCAAACTAGAAATTAAATGCTATAAAATATAGGCTTGCCCTTGAATAACTAGAGATACTGGGCCACATAACAAGCCAACGTGGAATAAAGCCTTCAGACCTAAATGGTTGATAATTTCCTGAAAATATCGAGGTGGTTGATAATTTCCTTAAATCCAAGTGAATAAAAGAGGTGCAATCATTTTTAGGACTTTTGTAGTATTTCAAATAATTACAACTCTCTTTAAAGCAACAAAAGAATTATTTATTGCATTTAGCAAGACAAGAAGAAAACAAAAACAAACACGGAATGCCAAACCAAAACTTATAGGTTAGTTCCTATTTCAAATCTAGCTTTCACACAGAATATTCAAAAATAAAATACGACAATCCCTCCCCCGTGTGGAAGCTTCTATCAAACAAGTCCGAGAGAGTTTATACAGTTTTTAAGTTTCTCCTTGGGAAGACTCTTTGTTAATAGGTCCGCTTCCATTTCGTCACTCCTAACAAATTCAAGGTCGATTGTTCCTTCTTCCACAGCATCTTTTATAAAATACAATTTTCGGTTTATATGTTTCGTCCGGGAAGTTATTTTTTCAGATTTAATCCACTTGATAGCAGATTGACTATCTGTTTTAAGCGTTGTAGGAAAGTTCGCATCCTTACATAGTTCTTCTAAAAGTCCTTTAATCCATTTTACTTCGCACATCCTTTCGCATATCGAAATCAGTTCGGCTTCGCATGTAGACAGAGCCACCAAACTTTGTTTCTTGCTTCTCCAATTGATCAGGTTGTTTCCCAGTTTAACTGAGTATCCGGAATAGGACTTTTCGTCACTTGTTGAACACCAGCTTGCGTCTGTGCTGACAAGAATGCTATTTTCTGATGGCTTGTATCTTAACATTTTATCTCTGGTGCCCTTCAGGTATCTATATATTCTCTTAACTCCTGTTAAATGTACTTCTATTGCATCATTGCAAAATCGGGATAAATTGCTCATATTAAAAGAAATATCTGGACGAGTTCCGGTTGCCAAATACATCAGGGATCCGATCATCTCTTGATACAATGTCCTGTCTACTGGTTAGGAGTCTTGACATTCATCAAAACTTTGGTCTCGATATCCCGGAGTTTGTACAATGTTACATTCCTCGAGTACAAATTTCTTCAAGATTTTATCGATATAATGGGCTTGTGATAGATCAAAACCGTATTCTGTTTTCCTTATCTCTATACCAATGAAAGGTTCATTCTCCCTTTTTCTTTTAAAGTAACAAATCTTCCCATCTCTGATGCTAGTTTTTCATTAAAGGTTTTATCCGTTCCGGCTATTATTAGATCATCCACGTATAAACCCAATATTCCATATTCCTTTCCTTTTCTAAAAGTGTACACACATGGATCATATTGCGATATTTTCATTCCCAGTTGTATCAGTATCTCGTTGTGTGATCTTTTTATTCCAACAATGTCCCGATTGTGGAAGTCCATATATACTTTTTAACAATTTGCAAACTTTGTCTTCTTCACCTTTTTCAACAAATCCTTCCGGCTGTTTCATAAAAATAGTTTCTCTCAATTCTCCGTAAAGGTAGGCGGTCTTCACATCATACGATGTTATAACCAAATTCAACTGAGCTGCTAGGGCTAAAATTGCACGAAGACTTTCTTTTCTGATCAATGGTGAAAAAGATTCCTCATATTCTACGCCATATTTTTTATTACAACCAATAGCAACTAATCTAGCTTTTCTTCTATAAACACCTTCACTAGGCGTACTCTTTATGCTAAAGATCCATTTGCAGTTTATGATCTTCATATTCTTTTCTCTTTGAACGAGAGTCCATACCTTATGCTTGTCTCAATAGAGTAAAGTTCTTCTTTCATTGCATCGAGCCATTCATATTTATTCTCGCAGTTAATCGCCTCCTCATAATTTTCGGGGATACGTTCTTCTGGTTCTAATATAAAATTCACGTTATTTCTTTATTTTATTCTTTGCGAACGTCAAGCGCCTTGTTCAAGCAATTTCATTTCTTCTTCTCTCAGTTTTGCTCTGTGTTTTTGCTCGAAAACCTTTTGTGTATCTCCCTTTTTGCGACCTGACCTTACAATTCTTTCCTCGTTAGGTTCGTCTGGGAATCGTTTCTTCATTTAGTTCTGAGGTTTCTGGACGCGTCCGAAGGTCGATTTCATCATCATTTTCCTCTTCCTTTTTATATGCAAAATGGTCGTAATTTGTGTCTTCTTGAAGATTTTTTTGCATAATCAATTCCTTTCTCATTTTCGACAAATTTTACTGATCTTACTTCTTCTATTTTCTTAGTGATTATGTCATACACTCGATAAGCCTTTCTTTTCAGAGAATAGCCTACAAAAATACCTTTTCGACTTTTAGGCATAAATTTACTTCTATGTTGTGTAATGGGCCAAAACGCCAAACAACCGAATATTCTGAAATGTCGAATGGAGGGTTTTCTTCCTTTCCATTTCTCCATTGGTGTATCAAGCTTGATTGACCTATGTGGCGTACAGTTTTTGACATATGATGCAGTAGCGACTGCCTCCGCCCAGAAAGCCATGGGTAATCCTGAATCAAACAATAATGTCCTTGCTGTTTCAATTAGGGTTCGGTTTACTCTCTCCGCAACTCCGTTACTTTGTGGCGAGTAGGTGGTGGAGAGTTGGTGGTGTATTCCATTTTTAATTAAGAAATTCTTGAATCTGTGATTAGTGAACTCTGTGCCATTATCAGTTCGCACATCCTTTATTTTCAGGTTTAGCTCATTTTCCACTCTTGCCTTAAATTCTTCAAACTTCCCCAAAGTCTCATCTTTGTTTTTCAGAAAGTAGATAAAGGTTCTTCGGCTGAAGTCATCAACCAGAACAAAAAAGTATTTTGATCCACCTAGAGATTGGTATGGCATTGGACCACACAAATCCATATGCACCAATTCAAGGGGTTTGGTTGTACATTTGGTGGTAACGGGATGGTAAGGTTGTCGAGTCAATTTCCCCATTATACAAGCTTCACATTCTGGCAAGTTCTTAAATTTAACATTAAACCCCAATACCACATTCCTTTGAATTATCTCTTTCATGTACGCTTCGCTCAAATGATTCAGTCTTCTATGCCACAAGCTGATATTGTTATTTGAGAAATCATCTTTTGTGGTCATGACATTCTCCGTCTTTTCCGAGTATTCATCTCTGGACCTTGTTTCCATTACAAACATCCTATCCTGGATTTAAGCCTCTGCAATTAAATCATCCTGTTCATTGTAAATCTTTGCTCCATCTCTATTTAAAATTACAGTATTTCCTTTGTTAGTTAATTCGTATATTGATAAAAGATTAGACCTTAAGTTAGGTACATGAAGAACTCCTTTAATTTGAACATTCTCAATTCCGTTTTCGGTACAAGTAGAAACCTTGATATCACCTTTAGCTGTAGCATGTGTAACTTTACCTTCTTCTGCCAAATTTATCTCACTTTCATAAGGCATTACATTTTCCATCCAGTCCAAGTGTGGGGATAAGTGCGTAGTACACCCTGAATCAAGACACCAGGTTTGTATATGACTATAATTATTTGAGGAGTTTTCAAAAACTCGATCTGTGTTAGTATTGAAAGTTTGTTCCGCAGGCTTGCTTGAGACGGTATTCGCATTATTTCTGAAATTTTGTTTGTTATAGTTTGTATTTGAATTTGCATTTCTTTTCCCATGTTGTTCTTGAGTTCACTTTTTTTTTGAACCAGCAATCTTTAGCTAAATGTCATTTTTTTATGGCAAACAAATCACTCCTTTTGTCGATTCTGTTGATAGTGATTTCTTCTGTCTTTACTTCAGTAAGCCTGTTCATTTTCATCAGAATGACTCCCATTCATCATATAATTCATTCGATTCTCTTCCTCTCTAAGTGACTGCCGAATTTCATCAAGAGTTAATTCTCTTCTAGTTCTCAGTACAACAGCGATCTTTTCCAATCTTGGATGGATACCTCGCACAATATAAAACGCTATTTCTCTTTGGGATATTTGGTGTCCGAGTGAAGAACTTTGAGAGGCAATATTTTTGGCTCTAGCCATATATTCATTTATGGGTTCATTATTTTTCATCTTGATATTCTTAAGTTCAAGTCCAATATCAATGATCTTATCTTCTAGGTTGCCCGTGTAGATTTTCTTTAATTAATCCCATACTTTCTTTGCTTTAGTTTCATCTAGAAACATTCCTGCTTGTTCATCTGATAGAGTTGCAACTATAATTCCAAAGGCTTCGTCATTCTTTTCACTCCATATTTGCCAAGCGACTTCATCTTTTATATCAGGCTCGGGATTCGAAATTACGCATTTAAATAATTTCTTTCCACGTAAAAGTGCTCCGACTTTTAAAGCCCAAATCGGATAATTTGTTCCTGTTAAAGGTTCAATTTTTGTCGTTGGCGAAAAATTGCAATCCATTTTAGCCTTGTTTTTCAACTTTTTAAAATTAAACAATATAGTTTAAAGGTAGTTTATAATTCAAAAATTTTTTTTTTTTCAATCCTTATATTTGAAACTTTATTTTATCAATATAATTCAAATTCTATTGAAAAATATTTCAAAATTTACATACCTTGATGCAGAAGAGATCTCTGTTTACCGATTAGAATAAACGTATCAAACTTCTGATAAAATATTTTCGCTTTTTCTCAAGTTTTAAATTGAACCGCGCTCTGCTACCATAAATTGTAGTATTTTAAATAATTACAACTCTCTTTAAAGCAACAAAATAATTATTTATTGCATTTAGCAAGACAAGAAGAAAACAAGAACAAACACGGAATGCCAAACCAAAACTTATAGGTTAGTTCCTATTCCAAATCTAGCTTTCACACAGAGTATTCAAAAATAAAATACGACAACTTTGTTCTTACTACAGGAAATATATTGAGGGATTTGCTAACCTAGCTGACCTTCTTACTAAACTCACAAATAAAAACACCCCGTTTAAGTGTACCAAAGCACAAGAGAATTCATTTAATACTCTGAAGATGACCCTATTGTATCCCCCTGTCCTAGCACAATTTGAACTTCAAGCCCCCACCTCTATTCACAGAGATGCGTCAAATGTCGGACTAGGTGCAGTCCTAGTGCAAAATATTGATGGACAAGAAAAGGTAGTGTCATATATAAGAACCCTAACCAAATCAGAAATGAATTATTCAACCACAGAAAAATAAAAAATGTTTAGCAATGTCTTGGGCAATATTCAAATACGGTATCTTTACGGTAAGCAATTTAGAGTGATAACAGACCATCATGCTCTCTGCTGGCTTAAACACTTGAGAGATCCTACTGGTAGACTAGCCAGGTGGGTTCTAAAAACTCGAGAGTATGACTTTGAGGTGATACACAAGTCTGGGAAGAAACACTTATATGCTGATTGCCTATCAAGAAGACCTTTGCCTGAAACTGATCATGAAGATGATTGTGACAAAATATTTTTCAGACTAATAATGAATGAGAAGGAAGATTTTATTGACAAAATTGAAAAAAAGGGGAATGGAGAAATGATGGCAAGTGCTCCATCACCCAAAATTTCAAAGAAGAAGATGAATTCCTTTACAAAAATAACCCAAACGGTTATCATTGGCTACTTGTTGTGCCACAAAGAAGAAAATAAGTAATTATTAAAGAATACCATGATCATATGCTCTCTGGTTCCTTAGGTGTTGCAAGAACTGTATACCTAATAAAAAATGAATATTATTGGCCTCCTATGTTAAAAGAATTACGTAAGAACATGTCACCTTTGCCAGAGTCGTAAAGGAATAAACCACTTTCCTCCAGGATTTCTTCACTTATACCTTCATCAAATTACTTGTTCAAAAGAGTTGAAATAGATTTCGTGGACCCTCTTCCTTCCACTAAAATTCGGGAAAAAATGAATAGTGGTTTTGACAGACTACCATGCAGAATATACAGACACAAAAGCTGATACAGATGCCACAGCAATAGAAGTCGCTAAATTCTCGTAGAAGGTTTTTTCTTAGGCACAGAGCTCCTCGTTATCTAATCAGCGTTAGAAGTTGACAGTTCCTAAGCAGCCTCCCGAAGGAAATAATGATTTGCAGATTTGCAATTTGCATAGTTAAACACGGCTTTATTACCAGCTGCCACCCGCAAACAAATAGATTAACAGAACGTTTGAACAGAACATTAATCAACATGTTGAGCATGTATGTGAATGTGAACCAGAAAAACTGCGATGAAATACTACCATTCGTTACCCATGCATAAAATTCGACATTGCAAGAAACAACTGGATTCACGCCATCCTTTCTTCTATATGGTAGAGATCCAGTGTCTCTCCTAGACAACAGTCATGTCGAAATTGAGAACAACGCTGGTGATTACGATGAATATGTAAATGACCTACTGAGGAAAGTTCAGAATTGCAGAAAATTAGGCATCCAGAACACGAAAAAAGTGCAAGAACAGATGAAGAAATAGCATAATGAAATTCATTGCGATTGTAAATCAACATAGGAGATTTGGTAGCCATATGGACACCAATAAGGAAAATAGGGAAATGCGAAAAGCTTCTAAGAAGATCCTTTGGCCATACACATTATCAAGAAAACTATCAGAAGTGAACTATCTACCAACACCCACACATCGTCCATATATCAAGTATAACGCCCTACTCCCAGAGAATTCAAGAAGACCGCGAGGACGTGGTGGAGCTTGAAGGAGGGGGGGGGGGGGTGGTGTCACAGAATAATCCGTGTTGGTATACTCGGTTTATCATCATCAATCGCGTGACTCTAAGTCAGCATTTTATTTGTAAATATTCTAGTTTTACAAGATTGAAAATAATTGTAAATTCTATCCTTATTAAAATAAATTTGTTTTATAATTACTCGTTTTGGTCTGACATATAATATTGATATGGACCAATCGAAAAGACATGAAGCCAACCCCCCAGGAATATGCAACAATATGTTTATTTATATTTCAGAAATTAATATAAAATTTGAACAATGATTTTGTTTTCTCAGTGTACTTTGTTTACCTTGAACTTTGTACCATTGAGTGATCATTACACCTAAATGTGTGAAATTGACGACTATTCTATTAATTGAAATGAGCTTGTTTGCCCATATAATCTCTGATGGCCGCATTTATCTCTTTACGTCACTCTGAGGGCCTATCATTTGTAAACAGCATTAGCGATTGACAAGGTCACTTGATTCTCTTTTGACCTTCTGGGAAAAAACACCTTGTTTACCCTACAAGGACTTTCTATTCCCACATCATATTCCATTCTTTTGTTTTCCTTGTACAACAAGTTCTCCATATAATTACCTTAGTATGTGTAGTAATAAGGTCAATTGATGGTCAGACAATATATAATTATTTGGTACTATCTGAAATAATTGATTTAAAAATATTTTAATTCATCCAATCATTAAAATTCTTTATATTTGGCCTAAACGTTTTAGCCATTTTATATAACCATTTCTAATAATTGAGAAAGACGTTAAAGAAATATCAAAATGCTAAGATAGAAAAGATCTAAAGATCGCTCAAATAAATTGAATTCCTTTATTGAATAAGTCTTATTTGAGCACTTAAAATAAAAACTGATAGCAACGCTGTCGGGGTATATAATATCACGTGTCTCTAAGCGCAAAACGTTTGTAAAGTACGTTTTTTTTTATAAAGAAGCGTTTTAGAACTAGCTTATATGTTGCTAGGGACCAAATATTGAACAGAGTTTCTGTGAAATTTTTGTTACTAAATTTGCTAAACTACAATTAAAAATTTTGATTTGCTTAATTGTTATTCTTCTTTCAAAATTTAAAGAACACCGCAATATTTAAATGGCATTCGTGATATTGAAATGGCATAAAGTGAATGAAAGACTAGAGCTCTAAGAACCGAAAACTAACTGATAATTAAATACAGAATTCGCGAATAGGGAAAGAAAAATTGGGGGTAAAAATAGGAATAACAAATCCTTAATTGGAATGACAGCTAAAGAAGACTTACAGTTGAAAAAGAAACCGCCATAATTTGTTCCAACAATAAAATCACTTCAAAATGTATAAAAGTCGTTGATATTATTCAAAAGACGAATTTAACATCAAAACGATGCGTTGCGTTATTACGATAAAATCGGGCGATCTTTAAAGCTAAATAAGCCTTTCTCCATTGTATCATTTAAAATTTTAAAAACATCTTGAAATGGTCAAAACGGAATTTAAATGGAAATAAAAAGTCATAACTAGAGACAAAACGTCGTTTTTAGGATGTGATCTGTAAATAGAAATCCAATCCACGGAGTGGAATTGACTATAAAATGCAAGAACGAATAAATCTCGACTTTTCATTTCAAAGGAATAGATATCTATATACAAAAGGCTTTTCATAATTTTTACTTTTCCATATGTTACACTTTTTTAAATATTTAAATATATATATATATATTAGTAGATATATGTGATGATTTAAGACCATGGAATTGTAAATAATCCAGATATCTACTACCACATATTTCACCACGTGGCTGTATATAACCTGTTATTTACTGCAAATAGAAAGCATCAAATAAAATCAATCTGTACCGCGTAAGACTCTAATAAAGTATAGCAACTGTACAGATAGAAGGAATGGAGAATAACAGGAGAAAATTAAGGCTAAAACTAATCAGGCCTAAGTGAGAATAAGAATGTAGGCCTATCGAGCCCAGTCCAATTTTTACGAGGTCGTGGCCCTCCTGGATGATGTAACTTCCCCCCCCCCCTGTTTTCGTCAGAAAAGGACAGTGACCTGCCTGGACCCAGGGAAGCTATAAAAGGAGGCCCCAAGCATCAGTTAGGCAGTCTTTTGTTTTAGTCTTTGTTTCAGTCCCAAGTCCGCGTAGGCCGCTTCTATAGACGTAATCCTTTCCTACCTCCTCGTCCTATTCCTTCTTGACGTTCTGACGCTACTTAGTGGAATCTCTTTTGTTTATTTCACCTTTGGCCCAACTGGGTCGCCTTCCACAACGACTGCACGGTAGAGGTGACATCGAGGTTCGTCTAGCATCAGGTAACACTGGTCCCAGAGGTCCCAATATATCACATATATATATATATATATATATATATATATATATATTAAAAAACGAAAAAAAATAAAAGATAAAAAGATCAGGTGTTGAAATCAATATTAAAAATGGCATATCCTGACCAGGAGCACATGTGCTTTTCAGAAGGCAGAGCGCCATCTGGTGGAACAGAAATCAACTATTCATTGATTTAGCCTGTTCCCTGATATTTGGCCAACCCAATTTCTTGATAAATCAAGAAAAGCCATCCACGAACGCGTTTCGCGCTTTTTGGCGCTCGTCAGCGTGGAGTAGGCTGAACCATTGCGACCAAAAAATAATTTTTGATCCCAATGGCTTCCTGAAAAACCAAGAAATGGGTATTTAAGGCCAAACTTGCGTAAATACGCTTAGCACATTAAAAAACGAAAAAAAATAAAAGATAAAAAGATCAGGTGTTGAAATCAATATTAAAAATGGCATATCCTGACCAGGAGCACATGTGCTTTTCAGAAGGCAGAGCCAGATGGCGCTCTGCCTTCTGAAAAGCACATGTGCTCCTGGTCAGGATATGCCATTTTTAATATTGATTTCAACACCTGATCTTTTTATCTTTTATTTTTTTTTCGTTTTTTAATGTGCTAAGCGTATTTACGCAAGTTTGGCCTTAAATACCCATTTCTTGGTTTTTCAGGAAGCCATTGGGATCAAAAATTATTTTTTGGTCGCAATGGTTCAGCCTACTCCACGCTGACGAGCGCCAAAAAGCGCGAAACGCGTTCGTGGATGGCTTTTCTTGATTTATCAAGAAATTGGGTTGGCCAAATATCAGGGAACAGGCTAAATCAATGAATAGTTGATTTCTGTTCCACCAGATGGCGCTCTGCCTTCTGAAAAGCACATGTGCTCCTGGTCAGGATATGCCATTTTTAATAATATATATATATATGTAGGAATCTGTTGAATCCGGTGAATTGGTGTTGTTCCTATCGACACTCTGTAGCATTCCTGTTTGACTCTCTGTCGGATTGGTGTGTATCCTGTCGACTCTCTGTAGGATTGGGTGTGTATCCTATGTCGGATTGCTGTTGAATTTATGTAAGGATTGGTGTGGTTGGGTCAATTTGATTGGATTGGTGATTGATGGCGCAGTCTTGGTCGAATGCTGGTTTTCCATGGGGGAATAACGAGAACACCTGGATGGGGTAGAAATAAGACCTCCCGAAAGGGAGAGTGATAAGACTGACTGGAGGTATTTGGCCATTCACATGATGGAGCGGTCACTACCTTGGTTGGAGCCTATATTGAGCACACCTTGCTTCAAGCACGGTCACCTATCTTCTTTCAACTTCTTGTTCGAGATCATCCTCATTAACTCTCTCGGCTTTTCATTGGTGGAGATCCTTCCACGTGCTCTCTGATGATTCGCTATCAGTTGGTCATGCTTAAAGGTGATGGTTGTTGATTTGTCATGCTTAACTGTGATTGGCTTAGTACCTCCATTGTCGCCATGATTGCAAACCTACAGGAAGAAGAAGGCCTTTGAACTTAAGTTTTATGGGGGGGGTCCAGGGCAGTGACCTTTACTTCCTGGATGATGCAATCCTGTTAATTGTTATTTCCCTTTTCGCGAAGCCTAACCTTTATTAAATCTTTTGACGATACATTGCATAGATTGTGGTGGGGTTACATGTTGTTATATACAGATTATCACATATATATATATGTTACAAACTATGTAAATTTAAAATGATTTTTTAAAATTAAAAGTACAGTCGTTAAGAATATAATTTTAAAAAAAGAAAATTAATCTCAAGAAGTTTATTTTGTGAACTCTTGAGCAAAATAATACATTAAATTTAGAGGAAATATAGAATTTAGCAATTAATCCTATATTACAATTTACATATTTATAAAAATTATATCTAACTTAACCTAACCTACTCTAAAAAACAAAAACAATTCATTTATATATTTAAAGTGGCGCCATATGGTGGCCAAAGAATAACAGAGTTATTTTAGAAAGATGATTAAAATAAAATAATATTTACAAAGATTTATATTTATGACATTTCAATAAATTTTTAAAAATTATATAACATATATATATATATATTTAATTTTTAAGATGGCGCCAGCCATCAGCAACTTTCAGTTGCACGATAAGGAGATGCCTTTTTCTTAATTTATGCACCTTATCCAAGTACAATGTTACATTTGTACTATTTTTTCACATTGTGTAGCGTCCTCACGCAATTCTGGCCTTAACTACCCGTTTCATGATTTTTCAGGATGCCTTAATGACCAATTTTTTGGTCGTTGAGGTACAGCTTGCACCACGCTGATGAGGGCCAACAGCCCGAAACGCGTCCGTGATTAGCTTTTCCTGATTAATCAAGAATGGGTATTTGGCCAATTCTGGAATAATTAAAAATCAACGAGAATAGTTGATATTTATTCCGATAGATGGCGCCAGCCATCAGCAACTTTCAGTTGCACGATAAGGAGATGCCTTTTTCTTAATTTATGCACCTTATCCAAGTACAATGTTACATTTGTACTATTTTTTCACATTGTGTAGCGTCCTCACGCAATTCTGGCCTTAACTACCCGTTTCATGATTTTTCAGGATGCCTTAATGACCAATTTTTTGGTCGTTGAGGTACTTACCCCCCGCTGGCCATACCTACTGTTCTACCGAGCTGCAGTGAGAACTATAAATTAATAATTTATATTTTAATATGTGTCCAAAAATAACATACAATTATAAGAGACAGGTGGAGTACAGTTTTTACTCCACCAGCGCCGAGAGTATTATATAATGGAAGGAACCGCTGCAGGTTGTAGCGACGGGCGGTAAACAACCCGCTGACATCAGGCGGTGTTCGAAAAGTGCGCGCGCAGCCCCCGGTGCGCGCGCAGGCCGGCTGGCCAGCTCGCGGAATTCCCGGCGTCCCGTGCCAGCGTCGCCCGCTGGCATCCTCTTATCTCATGCCCCCCCTGGAGATTGGGACTTGGGACCGATCCAACGTAGTTGCTATAACGCGGGTTCGGTTCTCGGGTTCGAGGGGATAAGGTCTGCTGATGTTGAGCTGAGTTGGGTGGGGTGGTGTACGGTGGAGGCACGAAAGGTCGTAAGAATCTGCGATTACGGCGAAGAAGGCGTCCGGCGTCGGTCCGGATGAGGTAGCTGCGACCGCGTGGAAGTTGTTCGAGAACCTCAGCAAGGAGGGTCCAATGTTTTGTGCGGTGATCCTGGACAAGGACTATTGCTCCTACTTCCAAATGTGAGAGTGGCTTGGCGTTGCGATTGTATCGCTTGAGGGCTTTCTGCCTTAAGTTCTGGGCTCGTTGATCGCATTCTGAAATCCTTGTTCTCCATTCCTTGGCGAACTGACTACGGTGAAGCGGTAGCTTGGTACGTGTCGGGGCACCAAACACAATCTGCGCTGGACTTCGTCCCTCTGCTTTGGGCGTGTTTCGGAACTCCATCAAACTTTCTAAAAATGTGTCGGACTTGAGATTCCCATTGGTGGTGGTCTTGCTGATTAGGTACTTTATCGCTTTTACGGCCGCTTCGGCAAGTCCATTTGATTGAGGAAAGTGTGGAGATGAGGTGGAGTGCTCGATGTTCCAACGCTTTGTCCAACTCCGAAACTCTTGAGAGGAGAATTGGGGACCATTGTCGGATGTGAGTATCTCTGGGATGCCGTAATCTGCCATCCACTTTTGAAGGTGACGGATGACCGTGGTGGACGTGGGGGCTCTGCCACATTGCGTCACGTTGATCCAACCTGAAAAGCGGTCGACCATAACGAGATATTGGTATCCAGCGTGCGAAAAAAGGTCGCAGGAAACATGTTGAAATGGGTAGCTAGGCGGCGGGTCGGAATAGAGTGGTTCTTTCTGTTGCGAGGGTAGATAGGCTGAACACTCGGCACACGTTTTTACTACGTTCCGGATGTCATTAGTGATGCTCGGCCAAAAGACAGATTGGCCAGCGCGTCGAAGAGTCCGGTCTTGGCCTTGATGCGAAGCATGGAGTATTTTTAGCACTTCTGAGCGTAATGGGGTTGGGATGAGTAGGCGAGAGCCTAAGAAAACGAGTTCTTCGCGTACGCTTAGTTGGTGCAATACTCTCCAGTAGGGGCGAAGATCTTCGTCGAGGTCTTCTTTACGTTGAATCTTTTGAGGGATGATATTGCGTATACGTTTGTACTCTCCATCATGCTCTGCGGCTGCTCTGATTTGTCGTATTAACGAATCCTCCATTACCCTGGATCCGTCGACCGGGTCTACTACTGCAGCTGCAATGAGAGGTGCGGGATCAGAATCAGGATGATCATCGGTATCGTAAACGTCGGGAACTGGGGATGGGTGGCGAGAGAGCACGTCGACAACGGTATGTTTCTTTCCCGGACGCCAAACTGCCGTAATGAGGTACGGAGTCAGCTTTTCCTTTAGCCGGAGGAGCCTTGGGTTTTCTATCTCGTCCAGAGTTTTGGAGTTCAGTATGGGAATAAGGGGACGGTGGTCGACTATAAGTTCGAAATGAGATCCCATAAGAAATAACTTGCATTTCTTGGCTGCCCACACGACAGCTAATAACTCAATTTCCGTGGCGCTATACCGGGACTCTGCAGGAGTCACATTGCGGGATCCTACCTGGAGAAGTCTCCATTGACTATCAGGTTGTTGTTGATAAAGGGCATATCCTAGTCCCTGGGTCTGCGCTGCGTCCGTTTCTAGGCGGAGGGGTTGTCCTGGGGAGAACTGTGCTAGGATGCGTGAGCTGCAGAGTTCTTGAATGACTGCGTCAAAAGCTCGCTGGTGGGGGTTCTCCCAAACGAAGGCGGCTTTGGCTGACAAAAGTGATCGGATTGGCGCGGATAGCTCGGTTAGATGATGGGAAAAGGCCTCAAACTGTTGAACAAGGCCGTTAAAGGAACGCACGTCGGTCTTGTTGGTTGGTATCGGGAAATTCTTTAGAGCGGAGTACAAATGTGGAGAAGGTGTGTAACCGGAAGAATTTATACGGAAGCCGCACCAGTCGACTTCTGGCTGAGCGAATACGAACTTCTTCTGGTTGAGGGTGATTCCATGTTCCTGACACCGGGAAATGACCTGTCGAACACGTTGGACGTGTGTTTTGTAGTCTGAATCGAAGATAATGATGTCCTCTACCACTTTTTCTACGTTCTGTATTCCAAATAGGGCTTCGTCTCCACGACGGTTGTGCTCGTCTCCGGCGGAACACAATCCCATCACGTTGCGACAATAGCGGTAACTTCCCCATGGTGTGATGAAGGTGGTTAGTTTTTTACTCTTTTCATCGAGGGGGACTTGCCAATAACCGTGACGGGCATCTAGCGTGCTGAAAAACTGCATGCCTGGTGGGATGCGAGCAACAACCTCGCGGAGTACCCTGACTGGATAGGCGGGTCGACGGACGTATTTGTTCAGTCCGGTGAGGTCCACGGTTATGCGCGGTTCTGATGAGCCTTTTTTCGGGACGACTACCATAGGATGGCACCAATCGATGGCTTCGCCGACGGGTACCTGTTCGATTATCCCTTTCGCCAACATGGTATCGAGTTGAGTTTTGACGGGGTCTCTCCAGTGAAAGGGAACGTTGTATGCCCGGTAGCGTTTGCAAGGAACGGCATCTTTAACTAGTTCGATAGACATGGGGGGTCCTTGCATGGGTTTTAACACTGTGTCGTCGAACGCTCTAGCATAATGGGTAAGGATAGACTGCTTATCGATCTCATTGGCTCTCACCGGGGTCGGCGGGAACGTTAGAACTTGTCCGTTGGTTATGGCATTGACGATCATTGAATGGGGCCAGTTATCCGGCAGAAGTCCTAAGGCTTTGCATCCGCTCTTGCTCAAGAGAGGGGCGTTCAGGTGCTTACAGACTCCAACGGTAGTACTGTATGTTTTCCCGTTGAGATGCAGTGCCGCGACGAACGATCCACAAGGACTTAAGCTGATGCCGTTGGCTCCTACGCAAGGGACGTTCTTCGGGTTGAGTGCTGATCGGGTCTGCTCATCCAGTAACAGGAATTCTGATTCTGGAATTAGATCCAGATCTGACCCCGGGTCCGCCAGCCAACGGATTTGGTGTAACTTATGGTTGATATCGGTCGGAATGGTTATGAGTTCGTTGCGTACTCCAGCTGCAACAACTGTGTTTGAGGGTCCTGGTTGGGACTGATTGTTTCTGGTTGCGGGTGGCGGGATATTAGGTTTGGTTGTGGGTTTCCGTTTCAGTTGTCGGCAAACCCTTCCGTAATGCCCGGTGATGCCGCATTTGTTACACTCTATGTCTTTTGCTGGGCACTGGTCACGGCGGTGTCTTGGGTTAGCCCCACATCCGGAGCAGGGGTCGTTAGGATCATAGGGTTTCTGAAAGAAACGGTTGGCCTTAGGTGAGGTTTCAGACGAGCTGGCTTGTTGATGCTTGTAGGTTGATGGTGCACGTCTGGTTGCAATGAAGGCTTCGGGGGAGGTGGTTGGGGAGGGTGAAAGAGTCGCGCCCACGGCGGTAGCACTCTCATGTGCGAGACAAATTGAGAGGACTCGGTCCAGGGAGAGGTCGGAATTGTACTGCTCCGCCAGTACTTTTCGTTGGAGGTCTTTATCAAACAGGCCACATATTAACCTGTCACGGATACGGAGTTGCTGTTGATAGCCAGCAAGGGCAAACGTTTTCCCACAAGCTCTTTTTGTGCATATTGTAATACACGGGTCGCCGCATGTGCTGCACTTAAAATCCAGCTCATGTGCACACGAGTCATCAAGAGCTTTAAGGGCTGCGAAGTAGCGATCCACCGATTCTCCGGTTTGTTGGTCCCTACGATGAAAATCTTGCCGATCAAGGAGGGGGTTTCGCTTCTTGCGTAGGTAGGCCTCGAGAGCATTCACGGCTTCATCGAGGGTGGTGGTGGTAGAAATATGAAGGCGGCCTGATTGCCAAAGGATGGTCCATTCGGAATGGAGGGCGGCACGCAAAGTCACTTGCTGTGTGGATAGCGGGAAGGTGGCTACTTGTTGGGCGTCCACGTAGTCGTTCCAACGTTGTCTCCAATCGCGGAAAAAAGACATCGTTAACTCCTCCGGGGAAGCCAGTTTAGGAAGCTGGATGATTTTTGTGGCGTGGTGAGGAGGAGCTCCTAATGGGACTGTCGGTGTCGGATTCCGAGTAGCCATCTGCTGCAACAGTGCGGCTATGGACCTGAGGATGTCGGTGCTGGTCGGCGAGGCAGGGTTCTCTGGAGGGATTTGGGATGGTCGGCGATTCCTTCTTGAGGGCATCTTGATTACTAATTGTCACTGAGCTGTCACTTAAAAAACGGCTATAATTAACCGAATGTCGACTGCGCCATGTTCTACCGAGCTGCAGTGAGAACTATAAATTAATAATTTATATTTTAATATGTGTCCAAAAATTACATACAATTATAAGAGACAGGTGGAGTACAGTTTTTACTCCATTAGCGCCGAGAGTATTATATAATGGAAGGAACCGCTGCAGGTTGTAGCGACGGGCGGTAAACAACCCGCTGACATCAGGCGGTGTTCGAAAAGTGCGCGCGCAGCCCCCGGTGCGCGCGCAGGCCGGCTGGCCAGCTCGCGGAATTCCCGGCGTCCCGTGCCAGCGTCGCCCGCTGGCATCCTCTTATCTCACCTACCACTTACCATACTTACCATCCCTGCCATGGCTCCCTCTAGGAAGAAGAAGAAGAATGCCGAGGAGCCCCTCGTAACCCAGGAGAAGAGCCAGTTTATGGAGGACGTCGAGATAGCATTACGCTATCCTCATCCTACCTCCCAAGAATGCCTGTGCGAAATCATTACGAATATCACCAGCTTACGGAACGAGCAGATCAAGGCCCTCATTGCCGAGGTAGAGAACCTCTCTGGCACCCTCGCTTCCTTTAAGGAACTGGACGAAATCATGCCACAGACTGCCTGCCAAAGCTCCCAGACTGACCCCACCAAGCCTGCCACTCTTTCTCCTGCTGACAAGCCTGCCTCCACCCTGCCTGCTCCTGTTGCAACCAAGAGGAAGCAGCTTGAGGCTCTCAACCCGCCCGCAAAAAGACCCAACCTAAAAGGTCCAAACAAACTTGCGCCATCCCGCGTTTCCAAGCCTGCGGCCGCCCAAGTGGTCCTCCATGGGGAAAGATCGGCGGCCCACACAGTGGTCGTCTCTGACGACCCACAGGCTGACCCCAGGGACATTTACAAGGCTGTCCGCGCTGCCCACACCCTACCCCAAGGTGTTTGGGCCTCTCTGCGCACCAAGGGGAAGCTGGTCCTCCATTCCAGCAATCCCAACATCATCCCTGAGGTGACTACCTCCCTGGCCAGCAAGCTAACGGGAATGAAGGTCCGCCAGCAGAAGGAAATCCTGCCAAGAATCTGCCTCTTCAGAGTGGATGAGGAGACCTCCAATTCCACAATCGAGGAGACCTTCCTGGCAACCGCCGCTGTCAGCCAGCTCCCCGGGAACAAAGTGGTGCGCGTGGCGCACCGTTCTGCACTCAGAAACGGGACCTGCACCGCCTTCATCGAGGTGGACCTCAAGACCTTTGGAGCCCTGGGCAACCGCGGAAGAATCGTGGTTGACGGTGTGATCCTCAACTTCGAGGCGTCCATCCGCGCCCGCGTCTGCTTCCGCTGTTGTGGCTTCGGCCACAACTCCACCCACTGTTCCAGAGCTCCCAAGTGCTTCCACTGCGGTGAAGACGGCCATGAAGGCCGCTCCTGCCCAACCAGAGCTGACCAGCACACTTCCAAATGTGCCAACTGCTGCCAAAAAGGCCTCTCAGACAACCACGAGGCGAGAGCCTCAATCTGCCCCATCCTGAAGTCTAAGGCCCGCACGTTTTAGGCTTCAAAAAACCCTCCGCCTCCAACTCCTCCCGCCACCTTCCACTGGTTACTGGACCCCTGCCTCACTTCTCCCAGGCGCTGTTCCCCTGCTTTCCCAACGTTTCCACTCCCCTGCGAGTCTCCTCCTTCCGCTACATACCCCCATTCCTTGCCTCCTCACATCGCGCATGGGCTCAAAAATCATTACTTTTGGTTAGTAGCCCGTTAAACCACATATAAATCGTTGAGGTACAGCTTGCACCACGCTGATGAGGGCCAACAGCCCGAAACGCGTCCGTGGTTAGCTTTTCTTGATTATTCAAGAATGGGTATTTGGCCAATTCTGGAATAATTAAAAATCAACGAGAATAGTTGATATTTATTCCGATAGATGGCGCCAGCCATCAGCAACTTTCAGTTGCACGATAAGGAGATGCCTTTTTCTTAATATATATATATTTTTATCTATATAAGGAAGGATATATATATATATATATCCTTCCTTATATATATAAAAATGAAATCCAAAATCGATGTTTGTTATCGCGTTGCGCAAAATCTACAGAATAAATCTTTATGAAATTTCGCATGTAGGTAGCTGAAGATTTCCTTTAACATATAGGCTATTCAAAAAACTAAAAAAGGTAATGTGCTTTTTTTAAAAAATAAAAAAACAAAAAGCGTTAGTTCCAGCCTTTTACCGCTTGGGCGCAGCACTGGTCGCGACGATAAATGAATTTGATTAGTTAATAATTAACACGTGGTTTATATATTTACACGATGAATGTTAGTTTGTTCACACGATGAATATTTTTAAAAGGTAAGATTATCCAATCGCCGTGAAACTTTAGGAAGTTATTTACTATACTACTGGGAAGATTTCTGGTTTAAATTTGATTTGAAATAAATATTCTTTGCAATTTTATTTGCAAATTTTCTACTTTCACTCGCAAGCAGCGCCTCTATCGGTGTCTGGTGAAATTATATTTTTAAATTGTAACAATGCTTAAAATGTTTTCCAAGTATAATAAATTTAATTTGAGAATTTAGTAATATAATATTCCAATGACGTAAAAAATACTTTGCATTTCAATATTTATATATATTTAAAGAAAAAAATGTAACGTTTTTGTGTTAAATGTTAAAATGTAATGTTAAAATATATTTTTACATTGTTAATTTAATTTGCTGTTGTTTTATAAAAATAATGATGCACCCTTAATTGTTGTTGTGAAAATATCTTTATTTACGGAGCTGCTAAACAAAATAAATGATTTTTGAGCCCCTAATTGTTGTTGTTTATTATCGTTTGTTTATATAAAAAATTACATTGTATGTGATGATGATAACAAAAATGAATTTTTAAATTAATATATATAATTTATTGTGAGGAAAAAAAAAGAATAAATTAATTATCAAATTCACAAAAGTGACAATATCTTATTTAAAATATAATAAACGTTTTTAAAAAATTATGTGTTTCAAAAATATATTTAAACGCATATAACAATATTTATATTTATATACGTTTATAAATCAATATATAGGTGGATTGGATGTTTGCTAGAACCGTTTTAACAAATGTTCGTTAGGCAAACTTTTACTCGGATAAAAACTGTGCGAAGCCGGGTACATTCGCTAAATAGTTATTTACAAATCTTCGTTCGTGGCAAGATACTAGTCCTTCAACTTCTAATTACCGAATGGACCAATTAATACTGATTTTTTTCAACTTATCGAGTATTTTTCAAGGGACCGGGAAAAAATTATGGAGAGTGTAGACAAGTATAGATTCAGTAGGGATTGGATGTTTGCTAGAATCGTTTTAACAAATGTTTGTTAAGCAAACTTTTACTTGGGTTAAAATCGGGCGAAGCCGGGAACATATATATATATATATATATTATAAAAAAGATAGATTTTCTGCTGTATTTTTGAATTGTTGAGGATTATTGTAATGGTGGTGCAGTCGTGGCTATAATATTGAAAGAATAATGGTTTTGATCAGATATTGCTTTATTGAGCTGAGAAATGATTCATATTAAAAACATAATTTTGTACAAGTACTGCCTGGCTTAAGGCGTAAGAATAAATAAAACAAAAATTATTTACATAATTACAAAGTTTTGGGTCGTCCTGCAGGGAAGAACAACAATGAGATTTTATATGGTAAGCGTTACCTCTGGCGGTCGATTTAAACAGAGTATTTATATCTATGAAATTATATAATTTAAAATAAAATAATATTTTAATATAACATTTTGAATAATACCTTTATATGAAATTTTAAATAAAATATTTTAATATACCATATATATATGTTTGTCGGCTATGCACGCCCTCAATATGTAACTAATCTCGCTAAAATTTGAACAGGACAGAGAGTTAAATCTGGAAGAGTTTTTTTGTCGCACTTTAACCAATATAAATTATATTTAACCAAGTACTGAGCAACAATTTTTTAGTCAGAAATGATGATGACAATATTGCCGTATCATGCTTTATTGCATTAAAAAAATCTTTTGGGGAATATTCACTAAAGCAGACCACGGGCGAATCCAGATAATGATTAATAGTAGGCAGGAACAAAATTCTACCAGCGAAACATTCACTTGAGCAGAAGACACACGAAGCTAGGTCATCTCTATATATAAAATATCGTTTCTCGGCCTTTTGGCTAAGATCATGTAGTATATCTCTAGATATTTTTATTTATGTATATCTTTTTTAAAATCTTTTCAGTAGAGAGTGATTATGTGTTGATGTTAATTATTTAAAATGTTAATTTTCATTCTGTGATTGAATTAATCTGTGACTTAATTTATTCTGTGGTGTTGAGTGTATATAAACATATGTATTTCTTTGAGAGTGGTGAAACCTCCCCATCAAATGGATAGTTTTCCTCGCTGGGATCTTCAATGCTGCATTACACCTGTGCTACTTCCCGAAGACATGGAAACATGCCATTATCATAACCATTCCAAAAAAATCACCTGTCAAATCACCTGAAGATCTCAGACCAATCAGCCTTCTCTCTACCATCGGTAAGGTATACGAGAGAATCGTTCTTCGCAGATTGCAGTCATACACGGATTCTATTAACTTTATCATTCCTCCACAATTTGGATTCAGAAAAGGACACTCCACAACCCACCAGCTAATCACAGTAATAGACTACATCCAAATAAGAAAGTCCCACAAGGAGGCAGTAGGTGCTGTTTTTCTAGACCTTACCAAAGCCTTTGATAGAGTATGGCATGATGGCTTGATAGCAAAAATAACAAAAAATCAATTTCCAAGGGATTTTATCAAATTCTTGAAAAACTATCTCCAGGACAGAACCTTTTCAATTAAGCAAGGGAATTATATAACCACGGCAAAACCAACCCAGATTGGAGTCCCTCAAGGCTCTATCCTTGGACCCTACCTATTCAACATTTACATCAACGATTTCCCTCCACATCCAAAATGTCAAATAAAACTTTTCGCAGATGACGCAGCAATTTTATCAAACTCCAAATCAATAGAAATAATAACTACACAACTTCAAAATTACATAAACAGTATAACCAAATGGTGCAATGATTGGAAATTAGACATCAACCCAAAAAAGTCTCAGGCAATAATTTTTCCTCCATTAGACAATAAAAAATTCAAGCCACAATCCATCCTGAAGGTAAACCAGAGCCCTATTAACTGGACTGACAGCGTTAAATATCTTGGAGTTACCTTAGACTCCAAGTTGAAATTCAACATGCATGTCAAAAATATCATAAAGAAAGCAAAAATCGCCAAAATAATATTATCAAGCCTGTTCAACTATAGTAGCAAATTGACTACAAAACAAAAGTTTACTCTATACAGAAGTTGTATCCTCCCGATAGTAACATACGCACTCCCAGTTTGGTGCAAATATATTACAGCCACAGACAAAAATAGGATAAACGCATTCATGAGAATCTGCCTTCGGACAAGTATAGGAGCTCCATTCAACCTATCAAACAAGATACTGAAGGAGGACTTGAACCAACCCGATCTAGAAGATATGTACCAAACTTCCGTTAAGAAATTATACCTTCAAATGCAAAACTCAAATAATCCAACCATTCAAGATATTCTACAAAATAAAGGAGATATCAATCCCCGATTCCGACGACCCGGCCCTGACACTTAGTCAAGAGCTCATCGCCCAACAGCTGCCCTCCTGCAAGGCCTAGGGGGACCACTTCTACTCCACCAACTCGCCATGTGTAAATAGCCAGGACAAGGTGACTCGCGAGCTGTGCTCGAATGTAACACCTGTAAATTGAGACGAAATAAATAAATAAAATGAGAGTGGTGTGCGAGAGAGTATATGTGGAGACGTTTAGGTGTAAGAGTTATTTAGGTTTATTATAGAAATTTATATTCATAGTTTTTTTTGTGCCTTCAATAAAGAAGTTTTATGTTTTAATAGAGAGTATTTATTACGTTTCTCCCAACAATTGGTAGCATAGAGCGGTTGATTAAAAATTGATGCAAATCAAGATTGATTGAATAATTTTTAGAAAAAGCAAAGATGCAAAATTTTATTAATATATCTCAAATAGAAAAATTATCAGACAATAACTACTTGATCTGGGCAAATAGAATATAAAGCGAATTGAGAGGATTGAAATTATGGAGACGTATCATAGAAGGAGAAGTAATTGAAAAGCCTAAAGAAACAGATAAAAAATTTGAACAAAAAGTGAAAATCTGGGAAGATTGGGATGACGACAATGCTATCGCTAGAAATGTGATGAATCAAACTATGGATGCCACCCAAGCTCTAAAATATTCAAGCGACAAAAGTGCCAAAAGATTATGGAATCTAATAAAGGAAGAAATGGGAGCTGGGAATGAAGATATGCAAATGAAAAATAAAATAGAATTATCAAAATTGAAGATGAAGGAAGATGAAACAGTTGATGACAACTTGAATAGAGCAGTGATTATAAAGAGCAGAAGCATACAAGCAGGAGATGAGATAAAAGATAGAGAATTGATTTACTTCGTTTTAGAAGGTTTAAGAATAGAATTTGATTTTGACGTAAAAAATATCAAATCTGATAAAGAAAAGAATATGAACAAAATAAGACAAATCCTGAAGGAAACTGACGAAAAATTAAAATGTAGAAAAGAAGAAAAACGGCAAACAGAAATTGCATCTAAAGCTAGAGAAGGCTGGTCGGAAAGAAGAAAATTTATTAAATGTTATAACTGTGGAAAGATAGGTCATATCTCTAAAGAATGTAGAAATAAGATAAAATGTTTTAATTGTGGAGGATTTGGGCATAAATCGGCAATATGTAAAAAGAATAGAGGTGAATATCATGCAAGGTATAATTATAATGGGCCTAAAAGAGGAATAAACATACAAAATAATAGTGAAGCTACAAATCATGTGATAGAAACAAATGGTGAAGATAATTACGAAGAGGAAGATCAAAAGGAAGAAAAAATTAGATGGACTATTGATTCAGGAGCCTCTAGCCATATGGTTATTAAAAAAGAACTATTTATAGAATATAAAGAGGAAGAAAGAATTATAGAAACAGCTGAAAAAGGTGCAATAATGAAATCATCAGGAATTGGATCAATAATAATGAAGTCAAATGTAAATGAAAGATTCATAAAAGTTGAAAATGTTTTGCATGTACCTAATTTGAGAGAAAATTTATTATCAGTAACAAAAATTATAGATCAAGATTTTAATGTTTTGTTTACAAAGAAAAAAGCTGAAGTAATAGATAAAAATGGTGATGTTTTATATAAGGGAAAAAGAAATGGTGATAAATTTGAAGTAGAGGGAATCCTAATTATGGAAATAGCTAGAAAAGCAGAAGTAGATGATATTGTCGCGTGTTTACCCTCTGGTTCTTTGCGACAACGCGCTTCTTCCCTTCGTGGTTCACCTACTCGGGCTCCGGTTGCTCTTCCTTGCGGCTTTTTCCCCGCAGGCCACCCAAGGACGTCCTGAGTTCCACCTCTCCTGTGGAAACTCCCTTCTTCTGGCAGTATCCCTCGGCCTTACCACTGGTGGGGGGACACGAGAGACTTACCAGAAGAGTAGTAGCAGCAGCAGTAGCCTGGTGACGATGGCAGTTGCAGAGTAACGACAGGAGGCAGCACGCAGACTTGAAGCACTTCTTTATTGTCATATATCACTAAACATTACATATAACTTGAATAATAAACAACGGGTATTTACATTACGCCACCTCCTGGGGCCAATATAAAAAGGTATTTACAGTCAGGAGAGGTGGCCTCCGCAGGAAACGGGACCACAGCAGTCGGCGACTTCCGCATCAGTTGCGGATGCAAAACAGGCGAACGCGCCATCTACTGGCGGAGGTTACAAGTGCTCTTCTCGCAACACTACCTCCCCCTTAAACCAGATCGTCCCGATCAGGTCCAATTAGTCCTATCTCCCTGGTAACAAGCCAGTCTTCCCAAATGCACCACCTTGGCTTTTGATCTAGAACTCCGCTGGATACGGTAGACCAAATCATTGATCCTTTTGATGATCTTGTAGGGCCCTTTCCAAACTGCCATTAACTCCGGTGAAAGTCCCTTTTTTCTTTTTGGATGAAACAGCCATACTAAATCATTTTGTCCAAATCCATCGTGGTTCGCCCTTTTGTAATAGCGAGTCCTCATCCGGTGGCCTGCCATGCAAATCTTGGTCCCAACCAATTCGTGAGTCTCCAACAGAAGACCCCTAATCACTCCTCTGGACCTAGTTTTTGGTTCTTTGCTTTCGGCACACCTGTCGCATTCCTTGCACCACCTTTCCACATCCTCGTGATAGTAGACCCAATAGAATCTCTCCCTAACTTTCTTTAGCATTTTATTAATGCCAAAATGAGCCCCCGAGACTCCACCGTGTATTTCCCGAAGGACATTGGGAACCTGGACCTTTGGACTACTAGCTGCATGGTTTTACTCTTTCCATCGGCACTTTCCCAAATTCTTTTTAGCAGTCCGTTTTCTTTACTGAGGGAGTCCCACTGTGACCACAAGGTCTTCAATTCGGGGTTCTTGTCGGATATCATTTCCCAGCTTGGTCTTTCATTCCCCCTTTCTCTCCATTCCAAGATTGGGCCGACGTTGGGATCCCGTTGCTGGATAGTCCTACAACTTTCAGAGGTCCAATCGTCGCTCGGCACCATAGTTGTCCTCCTTGAGGTTACCCCATGTTCATCAATTTTCTCACAATGCCTGCAGTCGCCACAAGGTCCTCTGGAGAGAGCATCTGCACTGCCATGTTTTCTTCCAGGCCGGTCCATAACGTTGGAAGAATTTAGTTTCCCTGGCTGTCTCTGGTCGGGCAGCCTGACGGTGCACTGCCTCTTCAGATGACCATGTCGTCCACAGCGGAAACAGGGCCCAGCCGATCGTCTGCCAGGCCTGCTGGTCTCTTCTAGCCGTTCTAGTCTCTTCAGTATCTCTTTAATGGCGTTCGATTTCCCACCGCCTCCAGTGGTGCTTTGTTCCACAACTAATTCTGCACCAGGGACCCGTGGATGCCCCGATTCCCTTCTTATTTCACGGATAGACACAATATTGTGGGGCGGGTTCACCACAGCCAACGGTTGCCCCATAACGTTGGCAGAATTTAGTTTTCCGGCTGTCTCTGGTCGGGCAGTCTGACGGTGCACTGCCTCTTTAGATGACCATATCGTCCACAGCGGAAACAGGGCCCAGCCGATCGTCTGCCAAGCCTGCCAGTCTCTTCTAGCTGTTCTAGTCTCTTCAGTATCTCCTTAATGGTGTCCGATACCCCACCGCCTCCAGTGGTGCTTTGCTCCGCAATTAATTCTGCACCACGGACCCGTGGGTGCCCCGATTCGCTCACTCGGTAGGCCGCCTCCACCTCCAGGGCGCGAACCAGCGCCTCTCTTGATTTATCGAAAGAAGCAAGTCGTAGCACTCTCTGGACTTCTACGTCTCGAATACCATCGATAAACGTCTGGGCGGCCAATTGGTCAAGGAAATCAATGGGAGCGCCAGGGTAGGCCAGATGACAGAGCCTCTTGACATCAGCTTCAAACCCCTGCAAACTTTCCCCGACTTTTTGTCTTCTTAGCTTAAGTTGAGCTTGGTATACCTGCCTTAGATGTTGTTCTCCATATCTCAACTCAAGTTCTCCCATCAACATCGCATAACTCTGTTGATCTGCACGCGGAACCGCCTGAAGCAGATCTTAGGCCGGTCCCCGAAGAGCCACAATCAAATTTGTAACTTTTTCGGTCTCTCCCCAGCCATTGTTGAGAGTCACTGCTTCGAATTGTCGCCTAAAACCCTCGAGTGAAGTTTGTCCGTCAAAGGTAGGCGGAGGTATGTTGCGGCCTGTAGGGGAGATCACAGCACCCTCTAGACTCTTCATGCGCGCCAGCTCAATCTCCAGCCTCTTGCACTCTGTCCGGACTTCGCCAATATTATTCTCTAAGGCTGCCTGGACCCCCCGATCTCGCTTTGGAACCTAATCTCCAAATTTGTAACTTTCTGGTGGAATTCCTCCCTCTCCTGCTGTCGAAGAAGTCTTTCTTCCTCTTTCTCTTTTTCTTTAAGAACTCTTCTTTTTTCTTTCTCTTCTTCTTTAAGAACTCTTTTTTTTTTCTTTAAGAAGATAATTCTTAAAGAATTATCTTTAAATTCTTCTAGAATTATCTTAAGAAATAAAGCAGATTTATAACAGATTTATAACATATTTTTATACCAATTATAATTGTAAATGTTTATCATAGATTTTAATTTCGCATTTAATTTACAACTTTATTTTTTTTATCGTTTTTACATTTATTTCAATTCACATTCATTTTAGAACTTTTAAATTTATCATTTTAACAATATTGTAACAGAATAATTACATTTGAATACTCTGTTGTTTATCATCATAAATATTTGCCTAGTCATCACCCCTTACCATTTAAAAAAAATCACTTTGTACACTCTCTCTATATACTATGCATTTAATTAATTTTTAATTTTAAGTCACCCTGCTGCATTTTTGTTTCAACATATTAAATTATAAAATGAGCTAGTCATTTAATATTTTAACTATTTAACTTTAAAAAATACTCTACATTATACATACAACTTTATATAGGCATAGGGCATATCAATCTTTTTTACATAATTTAAAATAATATTTAATTTTTATGTTTAAAAATATTTTAACCACAATATACATATATATATGTCACAATATCGTTGCGGAATTTCTTGTTATTGGATGAGAAGGGTGAAGCTTGTTGGAAACGCAGTCGTTTGAGTGGAAAGTGAAGCATACAGTGAGGAATAATCAGGACACGTGATGGGGTTTTGAAAATAAAAGGCAACGGGTTGGAGGAGAGAAAGGTTTAGAGAGAAGGCGGAGCGGTTTTTGACTTATTAATTATCTGATCACATGGCGATGATTGGATTTAGCTATGGAATGAGCGGAGAGAGAGGTCTCTAGAGCAGATGTTACCTCCGTGGGGTCGAGTCGAAGACTATTCTAGATGCTGTCTCGGTGGGAGCGAAAGCACTACTGACTATCCTAGGTTCTCGATTTAACACCAATACCTTTTTTCTTTCCCATTGGTAGGAAGATGTCACGTGGCCGTTTTTCTATTGGCTGACCTACTTAGGTGTTGCTTCCTAATTGGTAGGAAGATGTCACGTGGCCGTTTTCTATTGGCTGACCTACTTAGGTGTTGTTTCCTAATTGGTCCTTGCTGATTCCTTTGTCGTAAGACATTACCGGCCCTGCCCAGGAAATACTGGTCGTTAAACTCAACTTTTATGATTTGCGCGATCATAAAATTGGCTGTAATTTTATTAATAGTTGTTCTAACTTTAAGCCTCTTTGCTAGGCCTGACTTCTACGCTTTCTGTCCTCCAGTTACCTTATTCTTTATTAAATCTTTGAAACATACATTGTACATACATATTGGGTCGGGGTTGTATACAGCTCTGTACAAATTATGACATATATATATATATATATATATATATATTATATTTTTAAAAAATAAAAAAAGATGGGATTTCTGTTGTTTTGGATCATCTTGATGATTATGCTATGGTGGTGCAGTCGGGGTTGAATAATCTTGAAATAAAAATAATAATGGTTTTGATCAGTAATTGCTTTTATTGTGCTAAAGGAATATATAAAACATAATTTGGCAAAAAGTAATGCCTGTCTTAAGGCGAGTAGAATAAGGAAACAAAAGAATATTTACATAATCTACAAAAGTTTTGGGTCGGCCATCGGGGAAGAGAAAATATCTTTATTTACGGGCTACTAACCAAAAGTTATGATTTTTGAGCCCAAAATCGATGTCAGGTGGCAAGGGACCCTAGGATGTGGAAGCAGGAGATGTCTCGCAGGGGTGGTAGAAACGTTGGGCAAGCAGGGGAATAGCGCCAGGGTGCAGTGAGGCGGGTGCGTTGAATAGGCCAGGAATCCAGGAGAAGTGGCAGATGATAATGGAGGCAGAAGGTCCTTGAAGCCTAGAACTTGAGGGCCCTAGACTTCAGGATGGGGCAGCTTGAGGCTCTCGCCTCGTGCTTGTCAGGAAGGCCCTGGGAGCAGCAGTTGGCACATTTGGAGGTGCGCTGGTCAGCAATGGATGGGCAGGTTCGGCCTTCATGGCCGTCTTCACCGCAGTGGAAGCACTTAGGAGCTCTGGTGCATTGGGCAGAGTTGTGGCCGAAGCCACAACAGCGGAAGCAGACGCGGGCGCGGATGGACTCCTCGAAGTTGAGGATTACTCCATCCACCACGATCCTCCCGCGAATGCCCAGGGCTCTAAAGGTCTTGAGGTCCACCTCGATGAAGGCGGTGCAGGTCCCGTTTCTGGGTGCAGAACGGTGCGCCACGCGCACCACCTTGTCCCCAGGAAGTTTTCTAACAGCAGCGGTTTCCAGGAAGGTCTCCTCAATTGTGGAGTTGGATGTCTCCTCATCCACTTTGAAGAGGCAGATCCGTGGCAGGATCTCCTTCTGCTGGCGGACCTTCATTCCATTCAACTTGCTGGCCAGGGAGGTTGTAACCTCAGGGATGGTGTCAGGATTTCTGGAATGGAGGACCAGCTTCCCCTTGGTGCGCAGGGAGGCCCAAACGCCTTGGGGGAGAGTGTGAGCAGCGCGGACTGTTTTCAGCATCTCCCTTGGGTCAGCCTGTGGGTCATCTGAGATGACCACTGTGTGGGCCGCCGATTTTTCTCCATGAAGGATCACTTGGGCGGCCGCAGGCTTGGAGACGTGGGAAGGCACAGGTTTTGAAGGACCATTCAGGTTTGTCCTCTTTGCAGGCGGGTTGGGAGCTTCAGACTGCTTCCTTTTGGTTGGAGCAGGAGCAGGCAGGGAGGAGGCAGGCTTCTTGGCAGGGAGAGCAGCAGGAGCAGGAGTGGCGGGCTTGATTGGGTCAGTCTGGGAGCTGGTTTCATTGCAGGAAGGAGCAGGGCAGGTTTGAGTGCCGCGGCAAGCAGTCTTGGGCTTGTTGGCCTCCTCAATTTCGTCCAACTCTGCGAAGGACTCGAGAGTGAGGTTCTCTACATTGGTAGCGAGGGCCTTGATCATTTCAGTCCGCGAGGCGATGTAGCGTATCAGGTCCTCATGCAGGGATTTCAGGGCAGTATGGTTAATGGAGCTCAGGATGCTGCAGTTGCGTGAGATCACCATCTCATCTTCCCTCTCCAGGTCGGCGACGTTCACGATGCGGGTTGTAGGCTTGTAGGCCTTCTTTTTCTTCTTGGCAGGATTCATGTCAAGAGCGATTAGGCCATCGGGGAAGAACAACAATCAGTTTATATAGTAGAAGCGTGACCTCTGGCGGTCGATTAAAACAGAGTATTTATATCTATGAAATTATATATATTTTTAAAATAAAATAACACTTTAATATATAACATTTTTAAATAAAATATTTCAATATAACATTTCCCCCCTGTGAAAAGAATAATATGGGTACATAGAAAAGTGATATAAATATAGTTTAAAAAAAGATAAAATGATTGATAGAAAGAAAAGGTGAGAGGTGATATTCATTTATATTGGTTTTTGGATGGTAACCAATAGACAGGAAAGTACAAAATGATACATAATATGAATAATGATAGCAATAATGTGGTAAAGAGTGAAAATGTAAAGAGAGAAAAAAAAGTGTTCCATAATCGTATTGGCTTATTGTGAACCAATAGATTGGAAATAAACGAGAGAAAATGATACACATAATATTAAAAATGAGGAAGGCAAATAAAATGAATAATAATTACAACAAAATATATAAATGAAAAATATAAATGATAGCATTGAAAATAAACATTATAAAAATAATGGCATGGGTAAAGGATAGGTGGCAACATTAATACATTGGGTGATTATAGGGAGAAAAAGGCATTTGTGAAAAAGCAATAAATTATAGATAAAATTTATGTACAAAAGGCAAATGTGAAAACAAGGGTTGAACATGTTAAGATAAAAAAAAAGTAATGGTAAGAATAAATAATAATCATTTGAGAGAAAAAGAAACAAGTTGAGACAAAGTTTATGTACAAAATGAAAAATGTGAAAACAAGGAATAAAGATGTTAAAATAAATGAATTAATGGTAAGAATAGAAAATGGTCATTTGAAGAAATAAGAATCAAGGTGGATAAAAACAAGAGCTAAAATTTACATATTGGCTAGGTACACTTTCAGATATTAACACAGGAAATAAGCAATGGGGGTAAAAATGAAAATTTTTGATAATAATAACATATTAAGAAATGGGAATAAACTATCAAAATATTAAAAGTTAGGAAATTTCAGATATAAGATAGAAATGTGAAGCTATAAGGTATTGTTGTCATTAACGAAAAAATATAGTGGGAATATGATTAACAAGGTTTAAGACTAGTTTAAAAAATATTGAAGATGTGAGAAATAGGTAATGTTATTTTGTTGTTGTCCTCCCGGCCGACTGCTTTGCATATGGCGTATTAAACTGATATGGTGTAAATGGTTTAAATCAATTTGAAATGTTTTAAAAGTAATTATTCAATGGAAGATATATTAGCGGATTTACATATATTTAAGTTTACAATGTAAAATTATGACATGATATAAAAGTAATTTTTGGTGAAAAAATGGGCTAAATTATTTCCACAAGTTTTAATTTAAAGATAAAAAATGTGGCATGAGGTTTATTATGACATTTAGGAGCTAACTATACAAAGGAAAATAAGGATTAAAAGGTGTGATGTAATTAAAATGGCAAAAAGAGCTATGGCAGAATTGATTCACAAAAATAATTCGACAAAAAGGGTAAATTTAAGCAATAAGCGATTGAAAATTATCTAGAAGCATGGGTGAAAATTACAAGTTAAAATAAGGTAAACTGCGCAAAATGTTTGATACAAAGTACCTTGGGTTGGATGATTCTGGCTGGAGTTGGCTTCTCGGGAGATGGCTGGTGTTGGGCGGAAGGCTGCTTGTTGCGTGGAAGCGGGTGATGGTTGAAGTTAGCTGGAGATGATTGTTGGAGATGACTATGGCTGTCTGTTGATGCTATGGCCGTTTGTTGAGAATGCTATGTTTTCTTGGATATGGCTATGTTTGCTTTGGTATATGGCTATATTTGCTTGTGGAGATGGCTATGTTTTCTTGGAGATGGCTATGTTTGTTTCGAGATGGCTATGTTTGTTTGGAGATGGCTATGTTTGCTTGTGGAGATGGCTATGTTTGCTTGTGGAGTTGGCTATGTTTGCTTGTGGAGATGGCTATGTTTGATTGTAGATGGTTATGTTTTCTTTTGGAGATGGCTATGTTTGATTGTAGATGGCTATGTTTGCTTGGAGATGGCTATGTTTGCTTTAAGATGGCTATGTTTGCTTTAATTGGTCTATGTTTGATTGAGGATGACTATGGTTGTTTGTAGGTGACTATTTTTTGATGGAGAAGGCTATTTTTGATTGGAGTAAGTTATGTTTGATTTGCATAATTGAGCTGTTTGGTTGTGGAGAGATATGTTTGTTTGAATTGGGCTATGTCTTGGAAAAGTAGGTTATTTTTGTTTTATATGAGCCATTTTAGGTTGATATGAGCTATTTTTGATTGAAATGAACTATTTTTGATTGGGAAAGCTATTTTTGATTGAGAAAGCTATTTTTGATTGGAATATTTGCATACCTGAGTTTGAAAAATTTTGCTTTTGGGATATTGTTCACACAAGTTTCAGATATCCTGTAGACTAATATTATATTTTAAAAAAAGAGTAGAGATTTCCTGCTTGAATTTAGATCATGTTGAGGATTATTGTAATGATGGTGCAGTCGTGGCTAAAATTTTGAAAGAATAATAATGATATTGGATATTAGAGATTTTTTTTCTTTAATTGAGCTAAGTGATTTATATGAAAAACATAATTAGATTAAAGTACTGCCTGGCTTTAGGCGTAAGAATAAAAAATGAAAAGATTATTTACATAATGTACAAAAGTTTTGGGTCGGCCATCGGGGAAAATATCTTTATTTACGGGCTACTAACCAAAAGTTATGATTTTTGAGCCCAAAATCGATGTCAGGTGGCAAGGGACCCTAGGATGTGGAAGCAGGAGATGTCTCGCAGGGGTGGTGGAAACGTTGGGCAAGCAGGGGAATAGCGCCAGGGTGCAGTGAGGCGGGTGCGTTGAATAGGCCAGGAATCCAGGAGAAGTGGCAGATGGAAATGGAGGCAGAAGGTCCTTGAAGCCTAGAACTTGAGGGCCCTAGACTTCAGGATGGGGCAGCTTGAGGCTCTCGCCTCGTGCTTGTCAGGAAGGCCCTGGGAGCAGCAGTTGGCACATTTGGAGGTGCGCTGGTCAGCAATGAATGGGCAGGTTCGGCCTTCATGGCCGTCTTCACCGCAGTGGAAGCACTTAGGAGCTCTGGTGCATTGGGCAGAGTTGTGGCCGAAGCCACAACAGCGGAAGCAGACGCGGGCGCGGATGGACTCCTCGAAGTTGAGGATTACTCCATCCACCACGATCCTCCCGCGAACGCCCAGGGCTCTAAAGGTCTTGAGGTCCACCTCGATGAAGGCGGTGCAGGTCCCGTTTCTGGGTGCAGAACGGTGCGCCACGCGCACCACCTTGTCCCCAGGAAGTTTTCTAACAGCAGCGGTTTCCAGGAAGGTCTCCTCAATTGTGGAGTTGGATGTCTCCTCATCCACTTTGAAGAGGCAGATCCGTGGCAGGATCTCCTTCTGCTGGCGGACCTTCATTCCATTCAACTTGCTGGCCAGGGAGGTTGTAACCTCAGGGATGGTGTCAGGATTGCTGGAATGGAGGACCAGCTTCCCCTTGGTGCGCAGGGAGGCCCAAACGCTTTGGGGGAGAGTGTGAGCAGCGCGGACTGTTTTCAGCATCTCCCTTGGGTCAGCCTGTGGGTCATCTGAGATGACCACTGTGTGGGCCGCCGATTTTTCTCCATGAAGGATCACTTGGGCGGCCGCAGGCTTGGAGACGTGGGAAGGCACAGGTTTTGAAGGACCATTCAGGTTTGTCCTCTTTGCAGGCGGGTTGGGAGCTTCAGACTGCTTCCTTTTGGTTGGAGCAGGAGCAGGCAGGGTGGAGGCAGGCTTCTTGGCAGGGAGAGCAGCAGGAGCAGGAGTGGCGGGCTTGATTGGGTCAGTCTGGGAGCTGGTTTCATTGCAGGAAGAAGCAGGGCAGGTTTGAGTGCCGCGGCAAGCAGTCTTGGGCTTGTTGGCCTCCTCAATTTCGTCCAACTCTGCGAAGGACTCGAGGGTGTCAGTGAGGTTCTCTACATTGGTAGCGAGGGCCTTGATCATTTCAGTCCGCGAGGCGATGTAGCGGATCAGGTCCTCATGCAGGGATTTCAGGGCAGGATGACCAATGGAGCTCAGGATGCTGCAGTTGCGTGAGATCACCATCTCATCTTCCCTCTCCAGGTCGGCGAAGTTCACGATGCGGGTTGTAGGCTTGTAGGCCTTCTTTTTCTTCTTGGCAGGATTCATGTCAAGAGCGGAGGGCCATCGGGGAAGAACAACAATCAGTTTATATAGTAGAAGCGTGACCTCTGGCGGTCGATTAAAACAGAGTATTTATATCTATGAAATTATAATTTTTAAATAAAATAACACTTTAATATATAACATTTTTAAATGAAATATTTCAATATAACATTTATATATATATATATAAACATATATATATACATGTATATATATGGTAATTTAAACCAACAACCTCATATTGTTTATAATATAACAAGATTCTCATGTTGTATGATAGAAACACTTATTTTAATGATTATACTCATGATTTAAATGTGTCATTACATCATCATATGTAATGTACTTTGTGCAAACTGAGGATAAATAAATAAAACTCTGTAATATTTTAAGAGCTGAGCTGAAGCAAGAGATTGAGATAAAAGTCCAAAAGCGTCTAAAATCGAGAAGTAGAAGTCCGAACGAGGCCTAGAAGATGTCATGGCGTTGCCAGTCTACAATGATCCCTTCCGAACCACGCCCTTGTTGCATCCGCTGAAACTCAATACTTCCTCTCGGCAAAGATATATAAGCCTCCAACAGGGCCAGAAATGAACAGTCACCTTATCATCAGCGGGAGCCTTCGTCGGTTGTGTCCAAGGTCCACATCATCGACCATGTAAATCAGTAAGAACTCTATTATCTCCATCTTTCGCTCCTAGCACGACTTTTATCTGTTCACGGAACTTTCCTAGTACAAATGTGTCTCTTCGTTTTTTGTGTGGCCATTCTCAAGCTTTCCACTCTGCCTCGACTACGACTGCCTGTATTCTGTGAGAACTGTTAAATGTCTTCCAAGGTGCAGAGAGGTACTGGAAAACTCTCCACATCCTGACTGTTCCTCTCGGTTAACACAGTAAAGCAAGAGTCGACAGGATCTCACACCATAGATTAAGTCTACTGGATACCTCACATCACAGCTTATGCCGACAGGATGACCGCAACGAAGATTGACCACAACTAAGAAGGTAAGAAGCCTGTCCAAATAGATGCGAGAAAAAGCAAAGATGGAGGAACAAGCCCTTATTCCAACTAAACGACCGAGCAATCTCTCCCCCAACCAGAGACAATATTTGAAGAGGAGGAAACACCGCCCCAAGGGACCTCCGCAGACCCGCTAACATAGATCGCCAACGCCAAGAGCATGCTGACCACCTCAACGACACAGCCGAAAATCTCGCAAGACATGGAAACCGAGGATTGGAGTGACGCAAACACCTTCGGCCTGACATCGAGACAATGCTCAAGGCGACAAGCCTCAATCAAACTTTACAAAAGCTACAACCTTCTACAATCTCTACATGGAGCGCTTCCACGTCAGCAGGACCAAAGACCAAGTCTCGTGACTGAACTTTCATTAACTGTAAGTTTTAAAAAAACTACATAACTTTCTCCTCAAGCTCACATTTGATTCCCCATAAATTTTGTGTTCCGTTTCACTTCAATCATTTTTATTTTAATTTTTACCTTTTTTATATCATTTTTCATTCAAATTCTAAATATTTTTACGCTCTCAATTAGCACTTTATTTTTAATCAAAATATAAATTTTAATTCATTACTTTCAATTTTACGTTAAAAAAATCGCCAATCACACATTTTTATCAATTTACTAATTTTACAAATCTTTCCTAAATTTAACTAAAATGGCATTATCCAAATCTGCAACTAAAAAATCATTATTATTATTAAAAAAAAAACTCTAATCATATCAAAATTCTAAACTTATTTTTGTTTTTCTTAATATTTCACCTTTATACCAAAACACCCATTTCTTAATCAAATACTTAAAATTTTGTAAAAATCATTGTTATGTCCACCATTTTATGTAAACCATTCAAACTATCCTCGTCACTATCACGACATTGCCCTTTTACAAGGATCATTTTAGCAATCATAATCAACGATAAGAAAATCAATTTTTAAATATAAAACAACATAGGTGAAACACATTTATTAATTTCAGAAATCTCCTGTGATTTCTCTCTTGAGAGACAACATCTCAAAAACATAACATCTATCCTCCCCAAAAACAAGTTAAAATAAATATTCCGTCCAATTCCCCGCCAGTAGCTAAATTAGGTCACCGCCGGCCAAACCTATTACCACCTTTAAATTCGAACTCCCTTGTCTCTTTCTTTTACATGCATAACTAAGCATCAACACTTTTCTCTCAAAAAACTCTACAACCCCCTCACACATCACTCTCTCCAATTGGCAACAATTAAAAAATAATAATAACGCGCAACTCATAACAAATACAATTTCAAGCCACAAAAGCTCCATATCGTCGCCAGTAAACATACAATAAAAATTTCGCATTAAACGTGCCACATCCATTAAAAGTCTATAAATTCTCGATATGTGTTCGTACAACCACCACCCATGACCTTACTAAATTTGTTATTCATGGTGAAACAGGTTCGATTCTATACCAAAACAGCGACTTCACGTGACACCTTTTCGTTCAATTCACTTCACAAGTGTCACAAGGCAAAACAGAAAAAATCTCACTTTTCAGGCTAAAGACGCCTTCATGCCTGTGGCACATCTCACCCCAAAGCGTGTCCACGTCGAAAGTCATACCTTTCATCCATCTGACCTAATCACTGTGAAGAACATTTTTACTAAGTCCGCAATAACGTCGAAACACCGACCTATGGACACCGAGAAAACTACATCTGTCCAATAGACCAGAAATATGCCAACCTCAACAAAAGAAGATAGAAAAAGTCAGTTTCAAGTAAATGACAAATCTAACAAACATCCCGCAAGAATGACCCCCTGTAATAGAATCCCCCGACGCTATTTCAGTCCAGTCCCCGGTTTCATGTTTGTACAATGTCCGTCCTCCCCGCTCAAAGGAGATTTAACTACAAATCTGTCATTTGAATACCCCGCTATTTTAATGATCGCCATTTTGTAACACGTATTTCACACCAACCATTTATATTCCTCAAGAATCTCACAAACTCCTTAATCACTACACAGACAACACATTTCAAACATTTTATATGTTAAATTGATATCACAATCCAACATTTCAGTAACCAATCCAATCAATAAAACACCGATTTTACACTTTGCAGTTGTAACTTCTCTTCAAAGAAAATACCTTTTGTTCAATTCCACTAACAAACCTTTAACTAATCATTATAATAATCTTTAATTATATTCTAATTTGCATAGAATCTTTGAATATTATTTTTACCTTTCAATTATATAACCAATTTTTAATACAATATTATTTAAAAACAAATTTAAGATTACTTTCAATTTTTTATATTATTTTAGTAATACAAAACATTTATTTGCTTTCAAAAATCATTTTAATTCTTTATTATCATTAATTTATATATTACATGTTTGATTTTGTCCACTTAAAGTTGATTCACCCAAAATCATATTTATATATTTTAACTAGCCGAATGACCCGGGCAACGCCCGGGTTTTACCCGATCAAATGTTTTTATTCAAATACTATTCGTTACAATTATAAATTGGCACCGTGGATGTCACTTTTGTGAAACGTCACGCTCCAAACTTTGTGTGTTTTTAAAATATAAAAATAAAAATGTAAATTATCACAACGATATTTAAAAATTATATTATTTTGATTTTCAAATACTATTCGTTACATTATAAATTGGCGCCGTGGATGTCACTCTTGTGAAACGTCCTGCTCCAAACTTTGTATCTGAGAAGCGATATTTTTATAGAAAGATGATCTGGCTTTTGTTTTCTGCTCGAATAAATGTTTTTCTGTTAGAATTTTGTTCCTGCGTACAAAAAAATGAGCTGGTTTCACCCGTGGTCTCTGTTTTTTGGAATTTTTCCCGATATAATTTTGTATATGATAATCAAACATAAAACAGCAATATTGTCAATATCATTTTCTGACTAAAAAACAACTTTTAATGCCCAGAACATGTCAATTTTATTTTTTATTGCCTAAAAATGCGAAAAATATCTCTTCCAGATTTTTCTCTATGTCCTGTTAAAACACGTTTTACATGTACATTAGGTCAGCTGATATCACTTTCCATCTTCACCGCTAGAGGCGCTGCTTGCGAGCGAAAGGGCAAATTTGCAACACAATTTGCAAATAACTCGAAGAATATTCGGGATAGAGACCTGAAAATTTCACTATAAGTTTTTCCAGGTTCTAATATATATACTGTTAAAATTTCAGTCAGATTGGTTACGTATTGTGGACGTGTATAGCCGACATAGAAACACACATACATACATCATTGACCTTTATATATATATAGGGATTAATTTTATATTTGTGTTTATACCTACCCTTATAATACGATTATGTTTATCAACAACTATCGCGCATACAACAATCGCTTACAACAATTATATTATCTAACCACTTCACTATACTTTTCACTACTAACAATCAGCCACGGCTTCACTTCATCGTAGAAATACCTCAGCACTGCTTGACAATTTTTTTTATTTCGTATTTCAACAAACTCTTTGAACACATTTCTCTAGATTTAAAATCCCAACTTCCGGTCTGAACACGCTTCAAGAGTTAATTTCAATCATCCGCAGAGCACAACCGCCAACGCACGCACAAAGCGTTCACTTTTTTAAACTTTCAACTTTTTTTTAATCTCTAGCGGACCACAATCAACCTTTGATATCAAGTCAAGTCAGATCACCTACTGTCGCTACAACAATTCTTCTTATCACATGGCTAATATCACCCCTTTCCCAACCATATTAATGAACAAATTTTTCTTCCACAACTTTTTAACATATTAACCCTACAATTGTGACAAAGCACTGTCACCCTTATACAGGATCTCAAGCAAAACATTGCCTAGTAAGACTTGCAAGTCTATATCCTCGCTTTGCACCTGGATCTAAGTATTTGGTTGCATGTGTAATACATACAATTGCATATTCTTTAACCCCTAACCCTTTCCAACGCCCGCCAGTATTCTCTTAGAATTTCAATTTTTTTATTTTATCATCTATTTATTTTAATCATTATTTTTTTTATTAAACAAGAGTTATATCTAAATTCTCTTTTTATTTAACCAAAATTATAACTTTTGATTAAACATAAGTTTTATTTTATTATTTTCAGATTTATTTGAACAAATCATCTTGTTATAGACCTTTTACCCCCACAGTGTAAATTAATTAAAATAAATTTTAATTACTTACCTGTGTTAGAGAGGCTTTACCCGTTTAAACCCGGATAAACCCTTTCACACTCGGGGCCCATCTATGGTAATTTAAACCAAAAACCTCATATTGTATATAATATAACAAGATTCTCATGTTGTATAATAGAAACACTTATTTTAGTGATTATATGCATGATTGAGATGTGTCATTACATCATCAAGTAATGTACTTTGTACAAACTGAGGATAAATAAATAAAACTCTGTAATAGATTAAGAGCTGAGCTAAAGCAAGAGATTGAGATAGAAGTCCAAAAGCGTCTAAAATCGAGATGTAGAAGTCCGAATGAGGCCTAGAAGATGTCAGGGCGTTGCCAGTGTACAAAGATCTCTTCCGAACCACGCCCTTGTTGCATCCGCTGAAACTCAATACTTCCTCTCGGCAAAGATATATAAGCCTCCAACAGGGCCAGAAATGAACAGTCACTTCATCATCAGCGGGAGCCCTCGTCGGTTGTGTCCAAGGTCCACATCATCGACCATGTAAATCAGTAAGAACTCTACTATCTCCATCTTTCGCTCCTAGCTCGACTTTTATCTGTTCACGGAACTTTCCTAGTACAACTGTCTCTCTTCGGTTTTTGTGTGGACATTCCCACGCTTTCCACTCTGCCTCGACCAGGACTGTCTGTATTCTGTGATAACTGTTAAAGGTCTTCCAAGGTGCAGAGAGGTACTGTAAAACTCTCTACATCCTGACTGTTCCTCTTGGTTAACACAGTAAAGCGAGAGTCGACAGTATCTCACACCATAGATTAAGTCGACTGGATACCCCACATCACACACACACACACATATATATATATGGTAATTTAAAACAACAACCTCATATGGTGTAGATAACTTATAACAAGATTGCCATGTTGTATATAGAAACACATCTATAAATAATTATGCGCATGATTAATCTGTGTCTTTACATCACCCTATGTAATGTAATTTGTACAAAGTGGATAAATAAATAAAATCTGTAATAGATTTAAAAGTTGAGCTAAAGCAGAGATCGAGCATAGTATTACCAAAACAACAGTCTAAAGATGGAACTCATAAATCAGGTAGATTCACAATTCCCACGACAGGCCACCCACACTGTCACATGTGGTGTAATGCAGAGACCCCTCTCACACCTGGACAGGTAAAGGCGCCCTTTCTCAAACGCCCCTGTCACATAAGGTCACCCCGTCTTTAACCTATAAATCATCACCTTACAGGGACTTGACAGTTCAGACAGTCCAGTCAGTTGAGTTTAGTTCACCCTTAGCGTCAGCTCACGTCGGTCGTACCTTATGTCGATCTCAACTATCATGTAGACGAGTAAGAAACTTCTATGTCTCCATCTTTCGCTCCTGGCTCAACTTTTATCTGTTTACGGAACTTTCTTAGTGCAACTGTGTCTTCGTTTTTTGTGTGGATATCCCCAGCTTTCCACTCTGCCTCGACCACGACTGCCTGTATTTTGTGAGAACTTTTAAAGGTCTTCCAAGGTGCAGAGAGGTACTGGAAAACTCTACATCCTGACTGTTCCTCTTGGTCAACACAGTACAACAAGAGCTACCAGGACTTCAACATTATTTCAGTAGTCGACAGGATCTCATCACAGATAAGTCGACAGCAACTCATCATCACATTTAAGCCGACAGGATGACCAAAACGAAGGATGACACAACGAAGAGGTAAGAAGACTGTTCAGATAGGAAGCGAGAAAGAGCGAAGATGGAGGAACAAGCCCGACCATTCCAACGAAACGTCCAAGAAATCTCTCCACAAGATATTTACGGAAGAAACGCCGCCCCAACGGACTTCCGCATACCCGCTAACCGATCGCCAACGTCGGGAGCAAGCTGACCGCGCCAACGACAGCCCCGATATTCCCGCAAGTCATGGAAACCGAGCAGCGATGTGGCCCAAACCCTGTGACAAGTTCCACACCTTCGACTTGACATCGTCGAGACAATGCTCAAGGCAACAAGCCACAATCAACTTCACAGAATCTACAAGCTTCTACAAGTCCAACATGGAGCGCTTTCAACGTCAGCAGGAATACAAACCAAGACCAAGTTTCCTGACTGAACTTTCACACAACTGTATGTTTTTAAAAAAACCTACCTTAACTTTATCATCAAGTTCAAAACTTGATTCCCTATAAATTTTGTATTTATATTTTCACTTTAAGCATTTTAAAATCAATTTTTACCCTTTTTATACCATTTTAATTCAATTTTTAAAAACTTTCACATTCTCATTGATCAAATTTACTTTAATTTTTAATCAGATTATAAATTTCAAGTTATTACTCTCAATTTTACGTTAAAAAAAAAATTTCGGCCATCACGCTTTTTTACCATTTTTACTAATCTTACATGTCGTTCTTAAATTTATCTAAAATGGTACTATCCAAATCTACAACTTGAAAAAAAAAAATCATTATTATTATTTAAAAAAAAAAAACTCATTCATCATAATTCTCAACTTATTTTTGTTTTACTTATTAGTTATCTTGATACCAAAAGACCAATATCTTTATCAATTCTTAAAATTTGGTAATGTTCACCATTTTAAGTAAGCGCCCAATTCAAATTATGTGTAACTCTCACGACATTGCCCTTTTATAAGAGAGAGAGAGAGAGAGAATCATTTTAACTACCATAATCAACAATTTAAAAAGTATATTCAAATTTTAAATATAAATTAACATAGGTGAAACGCATTTTTTTAATTGCAAAAATCGGAAGATACAATATCTTCAAAAACACCACTAGGGAAAACAACTATCTTTCCCAAAACAAGTTAGGAATAAAGATTCACTCCACTTCACCGCCTGTAGCTAATTTAAGTCACAGCCTTCCAAAACGATTAAAATCGTCAATATTCGAGGATAAATACACTCCCTCATCTTTCCTTTTACCTGCATATTTAATAATCCACAAATTTCTTTCAACAAACCTTACAATACCCTCGCATCACTATCTCAAATTGGAAACAATTATTTGTGCGCGACTTAACACACAAATCCAAATCTTGAGCCACCCAAGCTCCACTTAGCTCTATATCGCGTCGCCACAATAAAATAATTTCACCTTAAACATGCCATATCCACTAACAGTCAAATATTCTCTCGATGTGTTTCATACAACAACCACCCATGACTTTATTAAATTTGTTATTCATGGTGAAACAGGTTAGATTTGTACCAAACTAAGACTTCACGTGACACCTTTATATTCACATTTCTCACTTCGTGTCACAGTGCCACACCACAAAACTTTTTCACTTTTCAGGCCAAAGACGCCCTTCACGCCTGTGACACCACAATTCACCCCAAAGCGTGTTCACGTCGAAAGTCGCACTTTCACCACACATCTAAACCTGACATCACCTAATAACATTTTTTCTAAGTCTAAACTAAATGCGAAACACAACAACTACAAACACCGAGAAAATCATATCTTTCAATTATAGCAGAAAATTGCCAACTCAACAAAAGGAGAATATCTTCTCTCCCCCCTCACAAGGCAGATCTTCTTGACCGCTAGCTTCATGATCGCCATTTTAAACAAATGTTTCAAACCAACCATTTAGATTTCCTCGAGAATCTCACAAATTTCACCAACGAGATATCACAACACAACATACATTAAACATTTTACAAGTTAAATTGATAACACCAATTAAAACAATTTGGTTAAGTCTTATATAGACTTTTTAACGCGAAAGAGAAATCATTCTCTACATACCAGCATTGAGGACAAACGAAAAGATCATTTCACATATTCCCAGTTTCAGAGTCATAGAAACACCGATGTTACCAAAGGGATATAATCTAGTCACACACCACAACTGTAACTTTTCGTCAAAAGAGACAATTTTTGTTCAATTTTACACTACATAAAATTTATCCAATCATTAATAACCTTCAATTATATTATAAATTTTGTATAAAATCTTGAATAATTATTCTTATTCTTATCTTTCAATTATATAAACAAATTTTTTAATCCAACATTAAAAAAAAAAAAAACCTTTAATCAAATTTACTTTTATTTTTCATGATATTATTTTAGTATTGTAAAACATCTAATTGTTTCAAAAATTATTCTTATTTTATTATTTATTATATATTTTATATATTACAGGTTTAATTTTGTCCACTTACACTTTTTGTACCCGCAATCATATTTCTATATTTCTATTCACTATATTTTATTTGTGTAAATACCTTTATTATCTGACAAAGTTTATCATCCACTATCGGGCATCTACAACAATCGTTTTCAACAATCATATTCTATAACCAATCCCCTATATTTTTCATCACTATCTTTTCAGTCATTGCGTCACATCAATGTAGAAAAACGACAGCACTGCTTGACAATTTATTTTTTGATTTCGTAATTCAACAAACGCCTTGAACACAGTTCCCCAGACTTACAAATCCAAACTTCTGGTCTGAACAAGCTTCAAGAGTTTATTTCATTTCATCCGCAGAGCAAATCACCAACGCATACACAAAGCGTTCACTTTTTTCAACTTTCAACTTTTTTTTCAGCTCTAGCGGACCACATTCAACCTTTGATTTCGAGTCAAGTCAGATCACCTACTGTCGCTACAATTCTACTTATCGCATGGCTCTATTTCACTCCTTTCTCAATCATATTAATAAGCAACTTTTCTTCAACAACTTTTAACCCAATAATCCTAATATTGTGACAAAACACTGTAACCCTTATATAGGATCGCAAGTGAAACATTGCCAAGGAAGACAGCTCAAGTCTATATCCTCGCTTTGCACCTGGATCTGAGTATTTGGTTTACATGGGCACTTCTAACAATTACATATTCTTCAACAACTTTTCAACCCAATAACACTACAATTGTGACAAAGCACTGTTACCCTATACAGGATCACAGGTGAAACATTGCCTAGGAAGACGCTCAAATCCATATCCTCGCTTTGCACCTGGACCTAAGTATTTGATTGCATGTGTAAATCTCACAATTGCTTATTCTTTAACTACTAACCCTGTCCAACGCCCACCAATATTCTCTTAGAATGTGAATTTTTATGTCATCATTTTATTTTAATCATCTTTTTTGTTAATCAAACAAAATGTCATTTTTATTTCACTTTTATATATCCAACAAATATCATCTTGTTATAGCCTTTTTAACCCTCACAGTTTAAATTAATTAAAAGAAATTTTAATTACTTACCTGTGTTAGAGAGGCTTTACCCGCCTAAACCCGGATAAACCCTTTCACTCCCGGGGCTCATCTATGGTAATTTAAAACAACAACCTCATATGGTGTAGATAACTTATAACAAGATTGCCATGTTGTATATAGAAACACATCTATAAATAATTATGCGCATGATTAATCTGTGTCTTTACATCACCCTATGTAATGTAATTTGTACAAAGTGGATAAATAAATAAAATCTGTAATAGATTTAAGAGTTGAGCTAAAGCAGAGATCGAGCATAGTATTACCAAAACAACAGTCTAAAGATGGAACTCATAAATCAGGTAGATTCACAATTCCCACGACAGGCCACCCACACTGTCACATGTGGTGGAATGCAGAGACCCCTCTCACACCTGGACAGGTAAAGGCGCCCTTTCTCAAACGCCCCTGTCACATAAGGTCACCCCGTCTTTAACCTATAAAGCATCACCTTACAGGGACTTGACAGTTCAGACAGTTCAGTCAGTTGAGTTTAGTTCACCCTTAGCGTCAGCTCACGTCGGTCGTACCTTATGTCGATCTCAACTATCATGTAGACGAGTAAGAAACTTCTATGTCTCCATCTTTCGCTCCTGGCTCAACTTTTATCTGTTTACGGAACTTTCTTAGTGCAACTGTGTCTTCGTTTTTTGTGTGGATATCCCCAGCTTTCCACTCTGCCTCGACCACGACTGCCTGTATTTTGTGAGAACTTTTAAAGGTCTTCCAAGGTGCAGAGAGGTACTGGAAAACTCTACATCCTGACTGTTCCTCTTGGTCAACACAGTACAACAAGAGCTACCAGGACTTCAACATTATTTCAGTAGTCGACAGGATCTCATCACAGATAAGTCGACAGCAACTCATCATCACATATATATATTGTGGTTAACATATTACATAGTATATCTTAAACTGTATAATAGTGACACTTTTGGTATATTTCACATATCTTCCAATTGGTTAGAACCGATTCTTTAAAGGAGCATGCCCTTCTATTGAAATGTGCACTGCTCCTATTTGCTACCACCCCCATATTTTGTATACATACAAAATTTTAATACAACCTGTACACCCTAATTCATATTCAAACTCAAAATGGTGACGTAAAAATAAAAACCGCAAGAGTGGACAGCTGCGGGCCAGAGGGGAAGAAAATAGCCGACGCCCAGATGTGACCCCCTCCAGGGCTTTTTATAGACGACTTCTCCAAGGGTCAGGAGTGCGTGTTATGGTGTCCATCGGCAGGCCGCTTCTGTCTCTCTCTTTCTCTCTCCATGTATCGGTGTTAGGTTTCCAGGTTTGTGTCATGGCCTCTAGTTCTGTCCAGTGGGCTGTCTCCGATCACTCTCGGTGCGAACATTTAGCCCTGCCTCTGCTTCTTGTTGTCCGCGTGTGGGAAGAACATCAACACTCGCCTCACGTACACGACTTCCAGTTTATCCACACGTCGATAGGATCATTTGCAATAATATTGCATATACTAGTATGTATATTTGGACTTTCATTTTCATATATTCCCTCAACTTTATATTAACTCCAATAGAAAATTTTATTTTCACCTTGAACAATTTCAACTTTTATTGTTATTTATTTTCGTTTTTAAAAACTCATTTAATTAAATCCCCACCTCACACTTTTTTTAATTTTAAAAATTCATTTATACTTTCAAGTCAAATTTTAATCGTGTTTTTTTTTAACTTTGCATTTTATATTTATCGTACACATTTTATTTTAAAAAATATTATTCTTTATTTCGATTTAGAGCGGTATGTCCTCCTGGGGACACTTGCACTTTAAAGATAACAAAATTTGAAAGAAAAGAAAGAAAGATATTTGAAATATGTACAGAATTAGTATGCAAGTTAGTTAGATGGAAAAGAGAAAAAAATATCAACACAATTGATATATCTACAAAGGGTAGATATGCAAATTTAGCTAAATGAAATCAAATTGTAAAGTATTGTGCGTATTCAAGAAACACTATTTACAGATTAAAGCAAGTTTTAAGGAATATTTTAGGATGAAAATATGCTAGATATTAGGGAATTATTCAATTAAAACAATGCTAAAAAGAGTTAATTTCTAAATAAAAGCGTTACAATGGTGGAGACGCCAGTTATGTAAATTTCTCTCTTTTTTTGATTATTCAGCCAGAAGATTTACATATTTGTTAATATAATTCTGTATATAAGGATGTGAAAGTTTAATAAAAGTGTGTCAGTAACAATCGGGTGTTGGTGAATTATTAGTGTCATCAGGGTAGCCTTTCTGATGTTGTGGACACTTTTGAAGAAGCATAAAGGCTTCAATTCGGTTGGAGACAGAAGAAGTCTGGCAAGAAGATAAAGTCAAGCTCTGCCATAACTATTTAGATAAGGCCAGACAAATCCAGGATGCGACAAGCTTTCCGAGCTTATTAAGTGAGGCAGTGATCGCATCCGAAGCAAATGGAGTTTAGTAGTTGTTTATAAAATCCAAAATGAATCTACAAAATGAGTTGAATTTCATATATTTGTGGCGACCACACTTTGCTTCAGAGAGCGCGAACTGGGACAAAGCTCTACTACACACGGGCAGTGGACGGCCTCGGCAACTGCGAGCGTCAACCTGACTATGCATGCGCGGGCGTCATCCGAACTTTCTAGCGACTGGCGCGGTAAACAAAAAGGCTTGCTCCCAACGGCCGTTACTCTTCAACCGTTACTTTTCTCTTTATATATTTCTGCCTTTAAATAAATTAATTTTAATTATTATTTTATAAGCGGCCTTTCCACAAGCCACACCAACACATCAAGCAGCCACACCACAAAAATGGTGAGCCGGACGACTCGAATGAAGAATAAACGGCCAACGTCAAGGGCAAATCATGAAAGCTCAAACATTCACGATGGAAATCACCCTATCTCAAATATCAAGATTGATTTTTCGAGCTCCACCCATCTTGCCAAACGACATTCCATTGTGGCTCAGCCAACTGGAAGCTGCCTTTACTTTTGCAAACATCGCCAGCGACGACGATTTCAAGTATAACGCAACGATCATTAATTTAGATAGACTAGCTCTCATCTGCGTCTACGACATTGTAGAGAACCCGCCAGTTTCAGGAAAATATGCGGCTCTCAAAGAACGGCTTCTCCAGCGATTTGGCCGGTCACGCCAGGTACGAACAGCTCAAGTCTCAGAAACAAAGCCCATTGCTGATCAGAGATCCTCGATTATCCTGGTTGAATTGTCCAAAACACCTCCATCTCAGCACGGTCGTCCCTGTACTTCCACCTCCAATAGCCTCCAACACCTGGAGCAGACGGCTTTTCCCCGTGACATGAATGTCACAACAACTGCCCCGGTGACTACAGTCTAGAACGTTGAAGACACCAACTCAAGCTCCACCTTGCCTTCCCCCACCAGCTCTCTGAGTAACTCTTCATCCCTGGACTCCTCATCGTTCTGCTCCAACCCTCCTTCAAACACCATCTTCCGCCCCCCTGCAAATGTTTTCTCCACCCCAGTGCACAGTGACAATCCCTTGCCCCAGCAGCCGCCGCCTCACGAAGAGCCCTTGCCTCCATCCTGCGAGCAGAAAAATCCACTCTTCCTAAAAGAAACCGATAAAACGGTTGCAAGGACTCCTCTCGACTTGCAGCCCACCCAAACTTCGGTACCACAACCGCTGAGCTGGTCTATGGGAATCCCCTACCCCTTCCAGGTACATTTTTCGAGGATCCCCCTCCCCCCTCTGCAAGCTCACCTACCGAACCGTGGCTGGAGGACTTCAAGCGCGCCATGGTATCTCAGAAACCTGCACCAAGCAGGCCACATGGGAACCACCACGTTTACGTGCCCAAACCACTCGAGACATGTTTCCATGTCTATCTACGTCGGGACCTGATATTGCCACCGCTAGCTCCCCCATACGACGGTCCATATGAAGTCCTTTTTAGAAAACCCAAAATTTACAAACTGAAAATTAAAAATAGATCCACGTGGGTGTCAATCGACCGCCTCAAGCCTGCTTTCACATCAGAAGGACCGATGTTTTCTCAAGACCCGAACTTGGCAAGCCAATAAGATTGCATAGGATCGCTGGAAAGATCCTACTGGAGGGGGAGTAGTGTGGCGACCACACTTTGCTTCAGCGTGCGCGAACTGGGACAAAGCTCCACTACACACACGGGCAGTGGACGGCCTCGGCAACGCGAGCGTCAACCTGACTACACATGCGCGGGCGTCATCCGAACTTTCTAGCGACTGGCGCGGTAAACAAAAAGGCTTGCTCTCAACGGCCGTTACTTCTTTTCTCTTTATATATTTCTGGCTTTAAATAAATTAATTTTAATTATTATTTTATCAGCGGCCTTTCTACAAGCAACATCAACACATCACGCAACCATCTCACATAATTGTCTTTTGTTGAAATTGGATCAAACGGGTTTGACACATTTAGTCCATTGTTTATTCTTTATTCTTAGAATAGGGGCAATTTAGTAGCAGATGAATAGAAGTTTGTTCTTCACATCCAAAGAAGCATCTTGAATCTTGCGCTGCTTTGATGAATTTTAAAAAGCTTCTAAAATTTCTGTGATTTGTAATAAATTGAGAGTTATGGAAATTTGTCCGAAAATATTTCGGAATATTAGCGGGAAAGAAACTTCGAAATGTTTGGTTAGTATTTTTCTTCAATAGTGTCATTTTATATTTTATAGAATTTCTAGTATGTCTGGAATATCCAAGTCATATCGCTGTTGATCCTCGATAGATAAACTATTCAGATAATATTTTATATTTCTGGATTCCATACAATTCGTAATCAAAGGAATATTTGCCAGGGTATGCACACAATTATAGCTAGTTGTTTTATAAGGTTCTGTACACCATAATAATAGTTGATATTGGAGTGAGTTAAATTTGTTTATATACTTTTAACTTATATATTTATACCAGGCCTCAGTTCCATAAGTGAGTATCGGTCTAAAGATTGTTTAGTATTAAATGAGCCTTTTCTTGGTGCTTTTCTATTAATTTCATTAAGACAAATTGAGATATATTCAAAACAATTTAATCTCAAATTTCCGGTATAGCCTGTATTTACGTATCTATGTAAATAATAGCCAAGATATTTTGAGTCAAAAGGCGATCTATCAATTAACATTATATAAAAGGGCGTACCTGGATCTGTAAAGAAAAAAACATTTTTTTTTCTACAAGGGGGGATCAATAAATAAGGTGAATTATCTTATTTCTTAAAAATTAAAAAAAGCAAAAATAATTTAAACCACAGAATATTAAAATTTAACATCGAGAGACTATTTAAGGTGTTCTGTTCATTTTTCCCACGCGCGGCGCGAGACTTATAAATAAACTTAAATGGAAGCTCCCTTGAAGGATTGCACCACTCTTGAACAACGTGCAGTTATTCGTTTCTTGAATGCAGAAGGTATTCAAACATCTCAAATATGCCAAAGAATGAAAAATATCTATGTTGAGTCTTGTTTGTCTCAAAAAAAAAAACATTTAAATATGGGTTATCGAGTTCAAAAATGGACGAATTACATGTACCGATATTGAGCGACCTGGACGACCAAGTGTTTCAGCGACGCCAAGCACGATAAATGCGGTTAAAAACTTAATTTTGGAAGATAGAAAAATATCCATTTTTACCATAGGAAACGTATGAACAGCGACCTTTATCGTGACATTATTGTAAATAAGCTAAAGCCCGGTATAAGAAACAAAAGAAGAGGGAAGCTTAGTAAAGGTGTTCTCTTCCTTCATGATAATGCAAGGCCGCATACATCATGTAAAACTGTATCTACAATCATTAAGTTAGGTTTTGAAGTTTTAGAACATCCTGCATATAGTCCAGACCTAGCCCCTTCTGACTATTTCCTTTTTGGACTACTAAAGAAGGAGTTAAAGGGAAAGCGATTTGACTCGGATGAAGATGTCCAGAAAGTGGTGCAAGATATTTTTCACACGCTTCCTAAGAGTGCCTATAAAGAGGGTATTTACAAGTTGCCAGAACGATGGAGACGATGTATAGAAGGCCAAGGTGATTATTCTGAATAAATCAAGTCCTTTTTTTTAATATCGTTCTTATTTTTTTTTTAATAAATTATAATTCACCTTATTTATTGATCCCACCTTGTAAAAATATTTCGAGAAAATTTTGAATTTTTTTTTTCTTTACAGATCCAGGTACGCCCTTTTATATAAGCCAAGATATTGTAAAAGTGTCTAATGTATTAAAAAATAATTTCCGATTTCTATTCCAAAATTCATTTAAATATAACCACATATTAGAACGCTCCAACAGACAAACTCACGTCCACATAAGATTTGCAAAGCCAACATTTAATAATATTGCCACGTGGAAAATTAGGAAAGACAAGCATCAGAATGACACAGCAATTTATTCAAGGCAAGGACAAACTATAAATAATAAACAAAAGATAAGCAACGAGGGAAGTTTGCAGAGTAGCAGAATATAAACATTAAAAAATGATACTGTTAATGAAATAATAAATAATTATCTACAATATTTCGAAGTCTTTAAAATGTCGACGTGGTATCTGTCGTTCTGGAGACAGTCAAACAAATTTCACGTATCAGCTCCTTCGCCTATCTGTCTAATTTCAGATAGAAGTCCATCTATATTTTCCTATCAGCTAACTTATCACACGGTTACCCCATTCTTTTCTAAGTTTTGTGTTTACCACTTTAACATTTCAACTTGAGATAAGATATGGAACGTTTGCCTGGAGTCTATTCAGGTAAGCTATTTGTAAACTTGAACATGTTGTTACGTAAAAATAAAAATGGCGCATTCCAGAAGAGAATGTTTTAGAACGTTCTAGAAAAATGTAGAAAAATCGGAGAAAAACGGATTGGCCAATCAGTAGCGATTGCGCAATGCTAAAGCCGGGCGGCTTTGTGATTGGCTAACCAACCATGACCGTTCTGGAAAGATCTACTCCGGTATATATAGGGATGAGGAACTCATGGAAGGGAAGCCGAAGAACAAAGCTATGTGGTGTACTCCAAGCAAGCTGCTGTCTCAAGAGGTCGGACTGCTGCTTACCGCCGACGCCGGTGTACTTCCTGAAAGATTCTAGAAGGTTCTACGAACTTCTTTCTCCTGTTCTGCTCCTGCTTTCCCTCACCGTGCTGCAGTTGGTGAGTTTGTAACTGCTGTGTTCTTTATTGTTGTTTTATTTTTGCACTTTCTGTAATTATTTTATTGATTAGGCTTAAATAAAGTCCTAAAGATCCTTTGTACCCAGGGAAGTTATTCTTTGTCAACCAACAACGCAACAATAAAAATATGTTTAAGTCAGGTAACCTTCTTATATTGAAACTTTTATAACGCTGAATCATTAAAAAGGTTTTAAGACAAATGCAGTTAGTTGATAAACGATATGTTACTTTATTTAGCCATACTAAGTATTGGCTGATTAAAATATAATATAGTTTATAAACTGAGCCTATTTGTTTGAAATTCCTTTTTTATAAACATTTGACAAATACGTTGTTTAAATATATTTAATAAATGCGTTGTATCAATACACATTTGATAAACATTTGTTTAAAAATGTTTAATAAATGCATTCTATCGATTTTAAAACTGGTGTTTCTAAGTAAAAGAAAAGAAAGATTTTAACAATTGAAACCATTGGAACTCTGAGTGTCCAAGACGCCATTGGCCTTCCTTCAGACCACAGGCTTGTAGCACTCGAAAAAGCGCAAGAAATAAAATGCCAATATCCAACCAGCCACAAAGTACCGTTAAGGATATTCCACAGTCGGCAACCCCTTTAACGGACACCAGTGGACATTCCTTTCGAGCCCCTACTACATAATATTACATGTAAGGCACGTTTGTGTAAAGACTTTTTTTACCTTTCCTGGCAGACACTGGAGTCTCAATTAATATCATTAACAAATCTATAACTGATCACATAAAAAATAAAATTAATCACCCATTAAAAATGTATTATGATAATATTTTTATTAATTCTGTTACTGATAAAATTTCCATATAAGATTTTACTTATTTATATCTAAATACAGGCTACATCACTGAGTTAACCAAAATTTATATAATGAACACTCTTTTACCATTTGGCATATTATCATTAAATTCTTTATGTAACTTGATATTAACATTAGATCTATCAAATAAAACTATTGTACAAAATAATTGTCCACTGCCACGGAAATGGAATCATTTTCATTTGCCCCTCACCTATGCAACAATGGGAATTTGACCAACCTCTTAAACAAATGGTACAACAAGATACCACTACAACCCAAACTGAACCATTGATGCACGGGCCACCTAACAACACCTTACCTTGTAAACCTAATTATGTAGAGACTTCCATCAAATTTGAACAGAATGTTCACAATCAATCTCTCTTGTCCCCAAAATAATATTCTCAATGAACCACCAATTATCCACCTAAACATACTTATAAACTACTTGACCTTAAATGCCTATCATGTTTGAGCACAGACACGCCTTTAGGTTTTGTTAAATTTATCAATAATTTCTCCCACATATTCGCAACTAATAAATTCGATGTCCCTAAATTAAATTTACCCCCTGTAAAAATCAACACTCTTTCAAACAAGATAATTGCCTTAAGATAATACCGCGCACCCTTATCAGATCAACATGGAATTCAAGAACAAGTCCAAAAAATGCTAAAATTCGGAATCATAGGACCTTCCTTTTCCCCTTATGCTAACCCAGTCACCCTCGTAACTGAAATTTTTTTTTTTTTAAAGATTCTGTGTAGATTTCAGTAATTTGAATGAAATAATAAGTCCTGATGTCCATCCTCTCCCTCTAATAGAAAATATTTTAGATAGGTTAGCAAACGCCTTTTTTTTTCAAGCGCAGATATCTACTCAGTATACTGGCAAGTAGAAATAAGTCCTTCAGATAGAAACTTGCTAACCATTGTAATTTTAGAAGGTCAATATCAGTTTACCAGAATTCCTTACGGTTTGAAAGTATCACCACAAATTTATGAGCGCGCAATCAACCAAATATTACAGAGAAACCAGTTAAATTTTATAGCACACTATTTTAACGATTTCATAATTTTTTCAAATTCAATCGAAGAAAACATTGATCATTTAAAACATTTTTTAAATATATGACACAGAAGAATATTAAATTAAATTATAATAAATGCGATTTTTAAAGACCTAAATCGAATATTTAGGATATACAATAAAATCAGGTACCTATACGGCCCAAATTTAAAATCTTGATCTAATCAACGCCATCAAGGTTCCAACTAATCTAAAAACACTCCAACCATTTTAGGTGCTATTAATGTGTAAAATAAATTTATACCTAATTATGCAAAACTCAGAACCTCCAATAATAAGTTACGTAAGAAAAACACCACATGGAACTTGGATAATCAATGTCAAACCTCTTTCGAAGCTCTCAAAGAGTCTGACCTCACAACCGATCTTACCTTTTTTTCAAAAGAAAGAATTCCGTGCCAACTTTATTGTGACCCCTAACTTTTAGGCATAGCCGGTGTTCTAAAACAACAATTATCAGATGGGACTCTATACCCATTACAATTTTACAGCCGCGCGCTTAGGCCACACGATAAAAATTACATAATTTCCGACATGGAATGTCTCTCCAATTTGAATCTGTGGACAAATTCCGTGTGTATCTAATCGGCGTGAAATTCACCAAATTTCACCGAACACCATCAGGATAGTGTAGATGGAACAATGCCTACGATCACATAAGGTCGCATTGCATCGCAGTACCAGAGGCAGTTTATTCTATTTTCGCCTATCTAGACTTCCCAATTAGCTCACCCCATAAGTCAATGCGCTTTCTAAGATTAATTTCAACATTCAATGTTGTATATATTCACTCAAATTTATATTCATATCTTTACTTTTTATTTTGTCTTTTTTATACGTTGTTCTTAACATTTTTATCAATTATTTGTTGTCAAAACCTCCTTTTCATTCATTATTATTATTTAACAAAGCAACACAATGTTATTAATCTACAACCCCTATTTTACTAGTTATAACCATAATATCAAACCAATTCCCCAATCTACAATGGCCATTAGCTAATTTTCATCACCCAGGGTATAAACTGTTGTGATATATTTCAATATGAAAAAACAATAGAAAAAAATATATATAAAAAGGTCGGGTGTTGATATTAAAAATAAAATAGGCATATTCTGACCAGGAGCACATGTGCTTTTCAAATGAAATAGCACCATCTGGTGGAACAGAAATCAACTATTCATTGATTTAACCTGTTCCTTGATATTTGGCCAACCCAATTTCTTAATAAATTAAGAAAAGCCATCCACGAACGCGTTTCGCGCTGTTGGCGCTCGTCAGCGTGGAGTAGGCTGTACCACTGCGACCAAAAATATTTTTGGTCCCAGTGGCTTCCTGAAAAACCAAGAAATGGGTATTTAAGGCCAAACTTGCGTGAATACGCTTAACACATGAAAAACAATAGAAAAAAAATAAATTAAAAGGTCAGGTATTGATATTGGGTCCTGCTATCAAATCAAATGGCATCCCAGACCATAACTCCCTGTTTTGGACCTGTGTGGTGTTCGACAGAAAGCCCAGAATCCACACGTTGCCCAGGACGTCTCCAGACATGTTTGCGATGGTCGTCAGGACACAGTAAGAAACGGGACTCGTCGCTAAAGACTATACGTCCCCAGTCAGCGCAGTTCCAAGTTGATCGCTCCCGACACCACTGTAGTCGGACTTGTCGGTGCACAGGTGTGAGGGGTAGGCATCGTAACGGTCGGCGCGCTCTTAGATTCCGCTCTCTCAGTCGCCTGTTGATGGTCATTTTGGAAACTTGTGTGCCGGTCACACGTTGGATGGTAGTTAACGTGGATTTCGGTGCTGCGACAGCCATTCTGACAATTGCTCTGTCCTCCCGTTCTGTTGTTGCCCTTGGTCGACCGCTGCCGTCCTGACGTTGCATACTTCCGTTGTTGACTCACTTTTGCCAACATCGCCTAATAGCCACATCACTTCGACACAGATTTCGCGCGATTAGTCGATTAGACCAACCAGCCTCTTTCAATCCAATGGCACGACCAGTTTCAAACTCTGACATATGTTCGTAATGAGCACGAATCTTTCGGCGAGGCATTGATACAGTATATATAGGCGTACTGCTAAAATATTAAACGGAAATTCTGGAAATCAGCTCGTGCCGCGCCGAATATTGAGTCTAGAATGCTTGTGCTGGATGCGCAGTTCAGAGGCGCTGGAGTTCTTGCTTTGCATAAATCGGCCACCAAATTTCAATCATTTGCATGTTTGGTCGAAACCTCTTTATACACGTATTTTCATAAAAATCGGACAACTACTTCTTCTTGCGTCGATTTTTTTTGTTATAGAGTATAATTACAGAATTATAAATCAACATATTATACTATGGTGTAAATGTATCCTTATATTTTCCGATAACACTATCACTTATAAATATTCAATTATACATAATAGTTAGTATTTGTGTCGCACCAGTGTCTCAATCGGAATATTCAACTGTTTTAGCTGATAAATATATATAAAAAGAAGATATATTTGGAGCTTAAAGGCTCACCCTAGTGTTGTATTTATGGATACATGGTCTTCAATGGAACAAGTTATCTTATAATCCCCACATTATTCTTCATCACTGTATACTATTTTTAAAAAACAAGTTCACTTGGTTGCACTTGGAATAAATTCTGCTGTTTTTGTTGTTGTCGTATCCAATGAAGGGCCTCAGATGCCCCCATGCATCTCTATCACACCACATAAATCCTTTACATATATATAGCATATACTAGTAGTAATACAGGCAATAGGACATGAGCAATGCTATAGCTCTAATCTAAATTAAACAATTAACTAAGAGTGTCAATAAAATATATTGAATTGTCAATTGTTTAATCTAAATTAATCAGTAGTCAGTTCCAACACTCAAACACATATAGACGACATATAACACTCACATCCAGTAGTAAGTAGCCAAGGCCACCAGAACGGCCGCCAGCCACCCCGTCAGCTGCTCCATCTCGCACTGACAGCTCTACCGTGGCGCCTCCCTACGGCCTTCCAACCACTTCTCAATTCAAGTTGCTCTCTTGGGAGCTTGCTTGAATCGTGCTTACTCCTGGCCTCTCCTGGATGTTGTCTTTCATAGGCGGTTGGATTACTTAGGTCTCCACGATTTTTATTTTTCAAAGTTTGTGTCCCTCACGAGGTTTTTCTTTATATACCAAATACTCTTAGTCTAAGCCTTAGTAGTGTTTATATATGGCATTCTATTACAGGTAGAAAACCCGTCTTTGGATATATCTATGAATATATTCAGGGAAATTTAAATATCTGCGACGAAAAATATCTTGAATCTTGTTTAGAATCGTTCACTGCTCATTTGCCCAATTTGGTCCGACGTAGAGTAAACTTAGAGTAAACGTAGATTTGACTATTATATCCAACAGTTTCATCACTGACTGAAAAAAAGTTCATCCCTGATTTTGTCAATATCTGCCAGATCGCACCTATCACTGCCAGTGCTTTGCCTTGGAAGCAAATCGCAGCTTGGCTGAATGTGGTTGTGGGAGGGTATCCCAGATATAATTCGGAGTAATCATTAAGGGCTGTCGACTCCAGAATCATTTATCAGTATGCATTAGTCAGCCGCCATTCCTGAAGACCATTATTTTCGATTTACTTTCATTTAAGGTTGACAGATTATATCTTCAAATGTATTTTTATACTCTCAATTTTGATTTGGAGATTGTTCTTGGATTCACCAATCAACACTATATCGTCTGCATAGAGAAGGAAGTGAATATTTCCGTGCCCTGGTAGATATATTGATGGGATATCGGAATTATAAATAAGTATGGTGACAATGTGATTCGCTTTATAAAACTTCCGCTTGTATCGTTTCAAAGAAATCGTTTTTTTCACCGCACCACAGCTGTTATATTTTCATAGTAAATTTTAATTATATCTATATATATATAAATGAATGTATGTCTGTTTGTGTCCTTTATGCCTGACCAAACCACTCATTGGATCGCCATGAAACTTTGGGAAGTTATTTAGTATAGTACTGGGAAGGTTTCTAGCAAATAAAATTTTTGAAATAACTTTTCGCCTAGATATAATCAAGATAAATATTCTAATTTATCTGTTATAATTCAACAATCTGCTCTAAATATTATCATGATGATACGATGATTTTGTAATGTAGAAAATTAGGAAAGACAAAATTCAGGATGACACGGCAATTTATTTGAGACAAGAATAATGATACAATTCCAAGGCAAGATACTATTACTTTAACTTCCAATTACGGAGGGAACCAATTAATAATGATTTTATTCAACTTATCGAGTATTTTTCAAAGGACCGGGAAAAAATGTTCACTTTATCGAGAGATTCGTTAGACAAACCTTTACTCGGGTAAAATCCGGGCGAAGCCGGGAATATCCATTTCGTAGCTACACCGTCTCTCCAAGAGGCAGTCTCTTATTAAAGGTCTATTAGAGATTCTTTAATAGCAATTAGAATCTTCAATGAGAGACCACCAACAGGAGAAACAAGTTGATTCATGTTTTTAGGTGGTCTTTCTTAAGAGACTCTATTTACATATTTAAAATATGAAAAAATTAAAATATTTTAAAATTAAAATATTTTAAAATCAACATTTTCTTACTGTTACGTTTAATTACTGTTAATATCTATATATATAAAAATGAATGTATGTCTGTTTGTTTGTCCTTTATGCCTGACCAAACCACTCATTGATCGCCATGAAACTTTGGGAAGTTATTTAGTATAGTACTGGGAAGGTTTCTAGCAAATAAAATTTTTGAAATAACTTTTCGCCTAGAAATAATCAAGATAATTATTCTAATTTATCTGTTATAATTCAACAATCTGCTCTAAATATTATCATGATGATACGATGATTTTGTAATGTAGAAAATTAGGAAAGACAAAATTCAGGATGACACGGCAATTTATTTGAGACAAGAATAATGATACAATTCAAAGGCAAGATACTATTCCTTTAACTTCCAATTACCGAGGGAACCAATTAATATTGATTTTATTCTACTTATCGAGTATTTTTTCAAGGGACCGGGAAAAAATGTTCACTTTATCGAGAGATTCGTTAAACAAACCTTTACTCGGGTAAAACCCGGGCGAAGCCGGGTACATCCATACAAGAATAATGATACAATTCCAAGGCAAGATACTATTCCTTTAACTTCCAATTACCGAGGGAACCAATTAATATTGATTTTATTCAACTTATCGAGTATTTTTCAAGGGACCGGGAAAAAATGCTCACTTTATCGAGATATTCGTTAAACAAACCTTTACTCGGGTAAAATCCGGGCGAAGCCGGGTACATCCATACAAGAATAATGATACAATTCCAAGGCAAGATACTATTCCTGTAACTTCCAATTACCGAGGGAACCAATTAATATTGATTTTATTCAACTATCGAGTATTTTTCAAGGGACCGGGAAAAAATGTTCACTCTATCGAGAGATTCGTTAGACAAACTTTTACTCGGGTAAAACCCGGGCGAAGCCGGGCGGGTCCGCTAGTATATATATATATATAGGTTGAAAAATCTATAAAGCTCAGATCTATATCAGTAAGTTTTTTTCCATAAGAGCGAATGAGCAACTGTATTGAAAGCCTTTCTGAATTATAAAATGCATAAAATTGTCCTCTTTTTTTTCTAAGTGTCAGTTGAATTAGTGAGACTAAGGTAAAGATATGATCTTGACATGCGTGTTCCTTTCTAAACCCAGCCTGATTTAAAGCAATGATTCCTCTTTTTTCAATCCAATTGACTAGTCTGTTTTTGAGTATAGTAGTAAATAGTTTCGCCATATTATTCAGAAGTTCTATATCTCAGTAATTTGAAGGAGCAAAGACTTAATTGCCTCATTTAGAACTTCATCCGCGCCAGTCGCCTTGCCGCACTTCAAATGAGAAATTCCTCTAGTTATTTTCTCCATTGATATTTCAGAGTTTATATGTATATATATATACTAGCCGAATGACCCGGGCAACGCCCGGCTTTTACCCGATTAAATTTTTTATTCAAATACTATTCGTTACAATATAAATTGGAGCCGTGGATGTCACTCTTGTGAAACGTCCCGCTCCAAACTTTACATGTACATTAGGTCAGCTGGTATTACCCCTCATTTTCACCGCTAGAGGCGCGAGCGAAAGAGCAAATTTGCGAATAACACGACGGATATTCGGGATAGAGACCTGAAATTTTCACTAAGAGTTTTTCCAGATTCTACTTTATATACTGTTAAAATATCAGTCATATTAGTTACGAATTGTGGACGTATATAGTTGACAAACATACATACATACATACGCTGACTTTTATATATATAAGGATAATAATATAAATGAGTTTTAAAAATTGTAAAAAAGAAAAAAAATGCATCGGCCGAGAATCGAACCCAGGCCGCCCGCGTGGCAGGCGAGCATTCTACCACTGAACCACCGATGCTTATAAGAAATGGTCCTATTTGGGTATTTATTCCATTCACAAAAGCAAACGATGACAGATTTGTTGATGACTCTGATACTTGTATTTATAATTATATTAGCATTATGAATTAGTCAGTATTCCCATGGTCTCCAGCGAAGAGGTGTGAATTGACTTTTTGAAAATATACATAATTATAAAGATAGAAGCTTCTATAGAAATAAATAAAATAAGCCGAAATAGCTCAGTTAGGAGAGCGTTAGACTGAATATCTAAAGGTCCCTGGTTCGATCCCGGGTTTCGCCTTTTTTTTATTATTTTTTTAATTTCTACTTACCGTAACTTGACACGTGACAGAATTGTGCATGACGCTGATAACTGTATTAAATATAATCCAAATTGTGCCTTATCACACACTATTTATATATTTGGATTAGGTCTTATTACCTTGTGTTTATAATCTATAATCCAAATTGTGCTTTATCACACACTATTTTTTTATTTGGCCTTATTACCTTGTGTTTATAATCTATGACGTAATGCCCCCCCCTGCCGGCGGCGCGCGCCCGTTGGCTGCCGGCGAGCACGTGACCTCCCTGTGCGCGCGCATCCGTGACAGAGGCGGCCGATGAGGAAAGACGGTCGTGACTATATATAATCTAATATTCCAAATTGTACCTTATCAGTAGATTTGGTCTTATTACCTTCTAATCTATATTCCAAATTGTGCCTTATCATTAGATTTGGTCTTATTACCTTCTGTTTCTAATCTATATTCCAAATTGTACCTTATCATTAGATTTGGTCTTATTACCTTCTGTTTCTAATCTCTATTCCAAATTGTGCCTTATCATTAGATTTGGTCTTATTACCTTCTGTTTCTAATCTATATACCAAATTGTGCCTTATCATTAGATTTGGTCTTATTACCTTCTGTTTCTAATCTATATTCCAAATTGTGCCTTATCATTAGATTTGGTCTTATAACCTTCTGTTTCTAATCTATAATCCAAATTGTACCTTATCATTAGATTTGGTCTTATTACCTTCGGTTTCTAATCTATATTCCAAATTGTGCCTTATCATTAGATTTGGTCTTATTACCTTCTGTTTCTAATCTATATTCCAAATTGTACCTTATCATTAGATTTGGTCTTATTACCTTCTGTTTCTAATCTATATTCCAAATTTTGCCTTATCATTAGATTTGGTCTCATTACCTTGTGTTTATAATCTACTAGCGGACGTACCCGGCTTCGCCCGGGTTTTACCCGAGTAAAGGTTTGTCTAACGAATCTCTCGATAAAGTGAACATTTTTTCCCGGTCCCTTGAAAAATACTCGATAAGTTGAATAAAATCAATATTAATTGGTTCCCTTGGTAATTGGAAGTTAAAGAGAGGAATAGTATCTTGCCTTGGAATTGTATCATTATTCTTGTCTCAAATAAATTGCCGTGTCATCCTGAATTTTGTCTTTCCTAATTTTCTACATTACAAAATCATCGTATCATCATGATAATATTTAGAGCAGATTGTTGAATTATAACAGATAAATTAGAATATTTATCTTGATTATTTTTAAAATTTTACACAAATAAATTTACTGGCAATGTGTTTCTTTTAAATATCATCAAATATTATCAAATATTATCTCTACAGACCTTACTGCAATGATATGAGTTATTGAATGAGAGGGCTTGGCTCATCAGTAGTGAACCCTCTCAGCGGTTTCGCCAAATTAATCTCTAGACCGCTCTACTATTGTATTGGACTGGTTTTGTTATATACCCTGCATTTTCTATGGAAGGCAGCTTGGGGGTGTTTAGTGAACTATGGACATAAGCTTATAGGTCTGTAGAGGTACATACATATAATTTCAAGGTATTGCATCGAGCAAAGCTCTTCCGCAAATTATGTTTTCATAACCAATATATATTAGTAAATTAAATTTTATTGCCATCTATCGTTAAAATTTTACACAAATAAATTTACTGGCAATGTGTTTCTTTTAAATATCATCAAATATTATCAAATATTATCTCTACAGACCTTACTGCAATGATATGAGTTATTGAATGAGTTATGAAAACATAATTTTCTGAAGAGCTTTGCTCGATGCAATACCTTGAAATTATATGTATGTACCTCTACAGACCTATAAGCTTATGTCCATAGTTCACTAAACACCCCTAAGCTGCCTTCCATAGAAAATGCAGGGTATATAACAAATTTATAGAAATTTATATTTTTATAGAAAGATTATCTGGCTTTTGTTTTCTGCTCGAATGAATGTTTTTCTGTTAGAATTTTGTTCCTGCATACAAAATAATGAACTGGTTTCACCCGTGGTCTCTGCTTTTTGGAATTTTTCCCGATATAATTTTGTATCTGATAATCAAACATGATACAGCAATATCGTCATCATCATTTTCTGACTAAAAATATATAGTTTTAATAATTGATTTATATATTTTTCAAAATAGCCTATCGTCTTCCCCGTATTCTTTTACCTATGTATGGAAATTTTGGTTTGAATTAGTGAACTACTGCTAATTTGTATACCGGACATACAGACAGACAAACAGACAAACATACACACATTATTTTTTATATATAGAGAGATAGAGATGACGTAATGCCGGCGGCGCGCGCCCGTTGGCTGCCGGCGAGCACGTGACCTCCCTGTGCGCGCGCATCCGTGACAGAGGCGGCCGATGACAGTCGTAACTATATATATTAATACTAGTCGAATGAGCCGGGCAACGCCCTGGGTTTACCCGATTAGATGCTTTTATTCAAATACTATTCGTTACAATTATAAATTGACGCCGTGGATATTCTTGTGAAACGTCCCGCTCCAAACTTTGTGTCTGAGAAGCGATATTTTTATAAAGAGATGATTTGGCTTTGTGTCTTCTGCTCGAATGAATGTTTTTCTGCTAGAATTTTGTTCCTTCATACAAAAAATGAACTGGCTTCACCCGTGGTCTCTGCTTTTTGGAATTTTTCCGGATATATTTTGTATCTGATAATCAAATATGATACAGCAATATTGTCATCATCATTTTCTGAATAAAAAACAGCTATTTTTTTTCCCAGAACCTGTCAATTTATTTTTCTTGACTAAAAATACGAAAAATATATTTTCCAGATTTTTCTCTATGTCCTGTTAAAACACGTTTTACATGTCCATTAGGTCAGCTGATATTTCCTCCCATCTTCACCGCTAGAGGCGCTGCTTGCGAGCGAAAGGGCAAATTTGCCACGCAATTTGCAAATAACTTGTATACATACTTGTATACTTGTGTACATAGACCATAAATCTGTACATAGACAGGAAAAGCGCATATATTTTAATAATATAAATAAGTTTTAAAATTGTAAAAAAAAAAAAAATGCATCGGCCGGGAATCGAACCCGAGGCACCCGCGTGGCAGGCGAGCATTCTACCACTGAACCAAAAGCAAACGGTGACAGAATTAAGAAATAATGCATGACGCTGATAACTGTATATATTAATATGTATATATGTATATACTAGCGAATGTGTACCCGGCTTCGCCCGGGTTCTATCCGAGTGAAAGTTTATTATCAATACTATTCGTTAGGCAAACTTTCACTCGGATAAAACCCGGGCGAAGTAAATATGATAATAATATCCGTTTCATTATATATTTTTGAGCAAACATATCCACTCTCTCTACTGAATAGATTTTTAAAAAAGATATCTTCTATATTAATAAAATGGAAATTTCATAAGTGGTGTTCGCTAAAAACTTTCGTTACAATGCATCAATTTCGACCAAATTTTCAACATTTATGTAAAACGAGATGGAGCAGGTTTTTCTTAACATCAAAATATTTTTCCTAACATTAACATGCGTAACTTCGCTGTTATCGATTAAATACAAAAAAAAATCAACAGAGTTAATTTTATTTATATAAAATACAAAATTAAATTTCAACAGAGTTAATTTTTTTATATACTAGCTAATAATCTCAATCTAAAATAATATTCAAAACAAGCAATTTTAAGATAACACCATATGTAAAACAGTCGGCCAAGAAAACAACTTCCCTCGAGTAAAACCCGGGCGGAGCCGGGTACACCCGCTAGTATATAATAAAAATATCTAGAGATATACTACATGATCTATATTAATAAAATGCAAATTTCATAAGTGTTGTTCACTAAAAACTTTCGTTACAATGCATCAATTTCGACCAAATTTTCAACATTTATGTAAAACGAGATGGAGCAGGTTTTGCTTAACATCAAAATATTTTTCCCAAACATTAACATGCGTAACTTCGCTGTTATCGATTAAATACAAAAAAAAAATCAACAGAGTTAATTTTATTTATATATAAATACAAAATTAAATTTCAACAGAGTTAATTTTTTTACATACTAGCTAATAATCTCAATCTAAAAAATATTCAAAACAAGCAATTTTAAGATAACACCATATGTAAAACAGTCGGCCAAGAAAACAAATAACGTGTAATATATATATAATATAATATATATAATATAACGGTATAATAACGGTATAAGGAAATAATGAACCTATCGTTCAAATTTATAATTGTAACGAATAGTATTTTAATTAAAACATTTTAAAGACACACAGTTTGGAACGGGACGTTTCACAAGAGTGACATCCATGGCGCCAATTTATAATTGTAACGAATAGTATTTGAATTAAAACCTTTTAAAAATATATACGCACTCGGGTAAAACCCGGGCGTTGCCAGTGCCATTCGTCAAACATAAAGTTATCTTGCCAAGTATAGATTCAGTAGGGATTGGATGTTTTCTAAAATTGTTTTAACTAATGTTCGTTAGGTAAACTTTCACTAGGGTAAAACCCGGGCGAAGCCGGGTACATCCGCTAGTCTTAGATAAAAGGCCGATAAACGATATTTTATATATAGAGATGATCTGGCTTCGTGTGTCTTCTGCTCGAGTGAATGTTTCGCTGGTAGAATTTTGTTCCTGCCTACTAAAAATTAATATCTGGCTTCGCCCGTGGTCTGCTTTAGTGAGTATTCCCCTAAAGAATTTTGTTTATATCAATCAAGCATGATACAGCAATATTGTCATCATCATTTCTGACTAAAAAATAATTGTTACTCAGTACTTGGCTAATTATAATTTTACTTGGTTAAAAGTGCGACAAAATACGCTTCCAGATTTGACTCTCTTTCCTGTTCAAATTTCAGCGAGATTAGTTACATATTGAGGGCGTGCATAGCCGACAAACATATATATATAGTATATTTTAAACTATATAAAAATGACACTTTCAGTATATGTCACATATCTTCTAATTAGTTATAGCCGATACCTTAAAAGATCCTACACTTCTTTTAAAATGTACACCATTTCTATTTGCTACCACCCCATATTTTGTATATATGCTCTATCTTTATTAATAATACCTGTAAACCCCCTATTTGTATGTAAAGATAAAAATGTTGACGTCAAAATAAAGATCCAAAGAGAGGTCAGATGGGGACAGCTGGGGAGAGGGAGGTCCCCAGGGACTCTTTATAGACAACCCCTGAAAACTGGACAGATTTTGGCAGGGGGTCAGCAGCAGATGGTTCTAGGGTGTTGCCATCGACATACGGCTTCTGTCTCACACAGTCTCTCCCTCCATGTCTCGGGGATAAGCATCCAAGTTTGTGGCATGGCCTCTACCTCTGTCCCGTGGGCTGTTCCCGATCACTCTCGGTGTTAACATCTAGCCCTGCCTCTGCTTCTTGTTGTCCGCGTGTGGGAAGAACATCAACACTCGCCTCACGTTACAATTGCCAGCTTATCCATACGTCGGCATTTGAAACAATATTACAGAAAGTCGACAGGATAACTGAGGATAGCGGCATTCAGAGGATGACAGAGGCACCGGTGGTCAACGGCGCATTCGTGTGGATGCTCCTTCTACTTGCCCTCCACCTTGACGATCCAGTGGACCATCTCAAAGACGCCATGCGAGGACTAACCGTACCTCGCACCGAGGAGGTAATCATCGCCCCCATCGACAGCTCCTGCGCCACGAGCATCTTCCTCCATCGGCTTGAACAGACAGACAAGATTCGTCGAGAAATCCTCGCATTGCCTCGCTTACCAGCATCGACGATGACTCATGGCAACCACCGCAAAAAGTGATCATCAAGCCTCATCGCAGCCCACTCCACAAGGCAAATCCAAGACATCATCCATCTGGTAGGAGACATTTCTCTACAGAACTCTCTTCATGTAACACTATCTCCGTTTTTTTTCCGTACTAAATTTACTACTAAATCGATACCCTATTTTTATATCAATACCATTATTATTATAATTTCATCAAGTCATTATTTTACATGCCCCATTACTATTTCATTAATCAATTATATTAATCTTTATTATTATTTTGTGTTTCATTTAACCATCATTAGCAATGCCTTTAGCCAACAACAACTAATTATATATATATTTTTCCTTCAAATCGTATTTTTCAGCATCTCTAGGCTTATTACACACATATTATAACTTCAACCATCTTTCTCAACATTTTAAGACTTTTAATATATTGACAGCGTTTATAATATTTTTTAATTGTTAAGATATTTTTGTTTATATATTTTATCTATTTCGTTTTTCTAATTTATGTTGACGTCATTTAACCTCCCCTGCCCATACCTTCTCATGCATTGCCACAAGGGCTTCCTGTTCGCCAAACATTTAATTTTTTTTCATTGATTAATCCAACTGAGAAACCCTTCCTCGCTATATCATTCCCAATAGTGAGTTCAGGATGCCCAGCTAGATTATTTTTCTCATCTCCCGGCTCATCATTACCAATCATCATTTTTTTTTATTGCCATTCAAGTCGGGTGAAATATCATTGGCAACAGAACAACCCTTGCAACTACCTTCCCTTTCTTCATTCCCCAAGATCATGTATTCCCCTCAAGAGAATATTGCTCGCCAGAATTATTTTTACCTGGTTCATCATTTTTAACATTTTATCATTTTTATCTTTTTTTTTTCATCATACAAGCCGGGTACCATCATTATTGGCAGCAGTACATCTCTTGCGTTTACCTTTACCTTTCCACATTCTTCAATCTACATACCTCTCCCTGCTATTCTGACTAATAATGCAGACGGAACATCATGAACGTTCTGTTAATGAAAACAGTACCTCACTAACACAAGTTCGTACTGCATTGAAGAACTCTTCTTAAAGCTATTTCTTTGCAGGAACATACCCTCATCAACCCTCTGCGTCAACTTATAATCTTAGTTCAACTTAATAGCTTTATGCTCTTTTCTTTTATTTATTTTTACATTCAATAGGTTCTCAATTTTTTTTTCCCTATAAGTAAATTACTTTTGCGGCATTTCTAATTTTATCTTGCCTATTTTCTTATTGAGACGTCATCATTATTGTCCTATTTTATTATCCTATATTTATAATAATTTTAACTAATTTGTGCCCAAATTATTTCTTTTGATTTTACATTAGGTTTGTTAGGTCATCATTCATGTTATTTCATTTCCTTCAAACAAACCTTCATCACCGGGGGCACATTCTATAGTATATTTTAAACTGTATAAAAATGACACTTTTAGTATAAGTCACATATCTTCTAATTAGTTATAGCCGATACCTTAAAAGATCCTACCCTTCTTTTAAAATGTACACCGTTTCTATTTGCTACCACCCCTATATTTTGTATATATGCTATATCTTTATTAATAATACCTGTAAACCCCCTATTTGTATGTAAAACTAAAAATGTTGACGTCAAAATAAAGATACAAAGAGCGGTCAGATGGGGACAGCTGGGGAGAGGAGGAAAATGCCAAAGCCCACGTGGGGCCCCCAGGGACTCTTTATAGACAACCCTTGAAAACTGGACAGATTTTGGCAGGGGGTCAGCAGCAGATGGTTCTAGGGTGTGGCCATCGACATACGGCTTCTGTCTCACACAGTCTCTCCCTCCATGTCTCGGGGATAAGCATCCAAGTTTGTGGCATGGCCTCTACCTCTTTCCCGTGGGCTGTTCCCGATCACTCTCGGTGTTAACATCTAGCCCTGCCTCTGCTTCTTGTTGTCCGCGTGTGGGAAGAACATCAACACTCGCCTCACGTTACAATTGCCAGCTTATCCATACGTCGGCATTTGTAACAATATTACATACACATATAAACATAAGTTCCAGGCTTCGCCCGGTTTTTACCCGAGTAAAAGTTTGCCTAACGAACATTTTTAAAACGATTCTAGCAAACATTCAATCCCTACTGAATCTATACTTGTCTATACTCTCGATAATTTGAATTTTTTTCCCGGTCCCTGGAAACATACTCGATAAGTTGAAAAAAATCAATATTAATTGGTCCACTCGATAATTTGAAGTTGAAGGAATAGTATCTTGCCACAAACGAACATTTGTAAATAACTGTATTTAGGGAATGTACCCGGCTTCGGCCGGTTTTTACCCGAGTAAAAGTTTGCCTAACGAACATTTGTTAGAACGATTTTAGAAAACATCTAATCCGCCTATATATAGATATAAAAACGTATATAAATATTGTTATATGCGTTTAAATATATTTTTGAAACACATATTATTTTTAAAACATTTATTATATTTTTAATAAGATATTGTCTTTAAATATATATTAATATTGAAATGACAAGTTTTTTCAACAACGTCATTGGAATATTATATTACTAAAACTTCAAATTAAATATTAAATTTATTATACTTGAAACACATTTTAGCATTTTTACAATTTATAAATATATTTTCACCAGAAGCCGCGAAAGGCGTTATTTGCGAGTGGAAGTAGAAAATTTGCAAATAAAATTGCAACGAATATTTATTTCAATTCAAATTCAAACCAGGAACCTTCCCAGTAGTATAATAAATAAATTCCTAAAGTTCCACGGCGATTGAATAATCTTACATTTTAAAAACATTCATCGTGTAAAAAAACTAGTTGTAAAATTATTAACCTATCAAATTCATTTATCGTCGCAACCAGTGCTGCGCCAAGCGGTAAAAGGCTGGAATTAACGCTTTTTGGTTTTACATTTTGAATAAAAGCACATTAACCTTTTTAGTTTTTCGAATAGCCTATATGTTAAACCAAATCTTCAGCTATCTACATGCAAAATATCATAATGATTGATATGTAGATTTTGCGCAACGCGATAACAAACATCGATTTTGGATTTCATTTTGATAGATATAATAAAAGATTTATACAGAGTGAGCCAAATGTCTTGCACAACATTAAAAATTAATAACTCCGCGAAAATTTGCGCTAGAGCAATGCGGTAAACACTATTGTGTTCAAGATGCAATGGGAATTTTTTGGCAAATAATGAATATTTCGAAATTGATTTTAGTTACAATTTTATTTGCTAGATGGCGCTCTACCAGAATCAGAGATTAAGCGGCCAAATTGTATGATAAATTGGAAAATATAACTGATTGACACGTATTTTTCCTTTTTGAATACCTAGAAATAACCCTAATAATATAAATGATAAATTACTAAAACACCATTTCGCTAAAAATAGAAGAATTGAATGACGATTTTTAAATGCAATCCTAGATATGTAAAATATGTAAATGCAAATTAAAACATGTAGCAATATATATATATATATATATATATATTGTATTTTAGATGCGGTTAGCTGGAATCCTATCAGCGATTTAAATTTCGAATATAATAAATTTATATTTTTTAATTCAACTCTCTCACAGTATTGATTATATTTATTTTGATTCATTTGAAAAATATTTATCTTATCTCTGATAATTTATGTTGTGTCGTTATTAGATGTACAACAACTCAAACTTGACCATGACTCTTTATTCAGCTCTTATTCTTCCGTTCGGCCAACAACAAATGACCAATTTATATACACATATATTTTTACATAATGAGGCTTTGAAGAATGCAAATAATATTTATCTATTTACATACGCGCAACACATTTCCCCCCATAATAATACTCCAGTCGGTCTGGGGATTTCCTGGCTCTCTGAGGTCTAGGACTGCGGACGGGCTATTGCACAGCGGCAGTCTCCGGTTTAGGAGTGAAAGAGGGCACGTGCACAGCAGCAGTCTCCCGTCTAGGAGTGAAAGAGGGCACGTGAACAGCAGCAGACTCCCGATCTATGAGTGTAAGAGCGCGCGTGCACAGCAGCAGTCCCGGTCTAAAAGTGAAAGAGGGCACGTGCACAGCAGCAGTCCCGGTTTAGGAGTGCAAGAGGGCACGTGCACAGAAACAGGCTCCTCTTCACTTTCTTTCTGACATCGACCTACAGGCTTCTCTCTTGATGTTCGAGGAAGTATCAAATTTCTTGTCTCCACTTGTTTCTTTCTCACAGGTTGCAATTGATTGATATGCCTCTTATACACGAGGCCCTCGCAACCTATAAGGTAGTGACGTCAGCTCAATAATTTCAAAATGGTACTTTTTTCAATTTAGGTCCAGTTGAATAGTTGCAGAAATAAACCTCGCAACCTGTAGTAAACTGCTCCTGCCTTCTTGCGGCCTCATGAAATACCTTTCGCGGATTTCCCATATTTGGTATTAAATTCGAGAATCTTGATCTTAAACTTCTCTTCATTGGAAGTTTCGCGGAGGATTGCTTTATTACAGTTTTGGGGAATGCTCTATGAGCCAAAAAGAATCTTTGTAGATTCGTCTCTAAATCATCCTTCCCATTATTCTTTCTCAAAGAGTTTTTAAACACACACACTCTCTTACATATCTTACATATCTCTCAGCTAAACCATTTGTACTAGGATTATACGCAATGGTCTTAAGTGTGCCGTATACCATTCATTTTGGTAAATTGCTCGAATTCACTGGAGACAAACTGTCTTCCCTTATCTGTAACCAAAAATTCGGGTAATCCAAATCTGGAGAAAATTTCTCTAAGATTACTTATAATCGTTTTGCTGGTAATATCTTTGAGGATAAATTTTCTATCCCCTTTGAGTATGCGTCCACGAGAACCAAAAACATTCTTCCCATGAAAGGACCCGCTAGATCAAGATGAAGTCGTTTTTTCGGGCCAAGTCCATTCCGAAATGGTAGCCGGGTGTATGCATACTCTACATTCTCTAGGCAACTCCTCGATGTTAGTGTCTATGCCTGTCCACCAGAAATACCGTCTGGCAATCATCTTCATTTTAACAATCCCCATGTGCATTTCATGCAAGTCATTTAAAATTAACGATCTTAATTTTTGGTGAATTACCACTCTTTCACGCCATTGAAGACAACCAAACTCCAAACTAATTCCTCTTTGATCTTTTAATAAGGAGCTAGTGGATTTTTCCTCGGTACCCTTGTAAATTTCGAGTTGCTTTCTCTAACATTCCTTAATACTATAGATAGTATTTTAGCTCGGAACGTTTCATATTCCACCTCCCTAAAAGAGAACGGTACCTCATTCAACTTCCTGAGAAGTACCTGGTCTTCATCAAGAGACTCCCTGACACTTGATTCTAAAGGAAGACGTGACAATGCGTCAACATTGGAATTATCACTAATTTTTCGAAATTCCACAGTATAATTAAATGCAGCTAATTTTAAGGACCATCTTTTAATTCTGGATGCTGCACATATGGGAATTGGTTTCTGAGGTGAAAATATATGCATTAAGGGTCGGTTGTCTGTGATCAATAAATTTTTCGTCCCAGTAAGTATTGTCTGAATTTCTCAACACAATAAATTGTTCTCAACGCTTCCTTTTATAGTTGAGAGTACCGTTTTTCCGCTTCAGTTAATGTTCTATTAGCAAAAGCTATAGGGCATTCTTCCTTTCTATCATTTCTATGACTCAAAAAACGCCTTGTTTATAGCTCGATGCGTCACAAGACAGAACCAATTCTTTGTTTGCATCGTGATGTGCCAAAACAGACTTATCGGTTATTAATAATTTACAATTTTAAATAACATTCGATGTTCTTTAGTCCAATTCCATCTACAATTTTTTTTAAGTTGATAAAATGACGCTAAAATGTTTGCTATATTCTTTATGAATCTAGAATGATGCATTCAGAGTCCTATGAAATATCTCAATTGCGAAACATTTTTAGGTTCAGGCGCCTCTATCACTGCTTTAATTTTATTTCCTAAGGGATGCAGTCCATATTTATCAATTTTAAACCCTAAATTTTCCACCGATTCCTTTTTAAATTTACATTTATCTCTGTTTAACTCTAAACCTTTTTCTAGCAATCTTCTAAACTCTAGATCCAACTTTTGTTCATGATCTTCAAAGTATTTTCCTGCAACCACAATATCATCTATGAAGCAGGCCACACCTGGCAAATCAGCAAATATACCTTCCATAATCCTCTGAAATTTATTTGGTGCTACCGCTATTCCATATGGTAGTCTTTTATACGAAAACAACCCCTTTGTTGTGTTTATATTAACAACAGCTTTGGCTTCTTCCGCTAAAATTATTTGTAAGTAAGCCTGTGATAGGTCTAAATGACCCAGGTTTTAACATTTGAAACAAGTCTTTGTTCTATGAGGGCAAACAGAGGCACAGGTGAGAATATCTTTCATCTCATCTATAACGCAATATTTCTCTTTGTATGAAAGGCCTATGCTGCCTTTATCCTTTCCATTCACAGGGGATATCTTGGCCACTAATTTATCTTGTAATTATCTTGTATTTATCTCCGCCAGTTCGAAAGAAATCGCCATTGCAAAAACTTTATCCAGGGTGACATCGTCGTCCTCTTGTAGTAGCTTCTTTTGCAAGCTTTCTGACTTGATTTCAGCCACAAAACGGTCTCGCAACATGGTTCCCAGCATATCGCCGAAATTACAATTTATTGTTAAAAGTTTCAATTCCCTAAGATATTCCGAAATTGATTCTCCTTCCTGTTGAATTCTCTTCAAAAATCTGCATCGCTGTGATATCACTTTTTCTTCGAATCCAAATGCAGCTTAATTCTGTGAATGATAGTATCATAGGGTTGTTCTTTCATTAGGCCCGGGAAGAAAAGGTCGTTTCCCAGCTTCAAAGTTTCAGAATCTAGTAGTGAGGTAAAAATCGGCACTTTCCTCACCTTCAGATCATTTGCCATAAAGGAAGCCTCAAATATTTGTACAAAAAGATCGAAGGTATCATCCACTGAGCTATAACTTCTAAAAGGTACTATTAACGTTGAACTTGTCATGCTGATCTTTTCTACTCCTTTTTTCTTGATCCAAATAGTTCCAAAGATGTAGTAGCTATACTTGCGTAAACACCGTTTTCCTCAGCTTTTGCTGGCTCTGTAGATCCCGCATCCTCGTCGCCACTTTTGTTGTGTCATAATTAGACGTAAAAAAACTCAAACTTGACCATGACTCTTTATATAGGTCTTATTTTTTCGTTCGGCCAAGGATAATAAGGATAACCCGGACCCCTAGAGCGTAAGAAACGCCAACCGCCCGGGCTGTCCAGCTAACTAGTAGAAACCAGTTGCTTTAGATTATATTTACACAAAGCCAATTGCAGAGCCGAACCAGCTGGTCAGGAAGTTCCATGCCTGCAGAGAACCTGGGAGTCCAGCCAACAAGACTGGGTCGAAGGAGGTCTTCCCAAGCAGCAGGGCTATCTGCATCGCATGAAAGCAGGACATAGGAATAGAAGGTGGTCCACAGTCTGTTGTTCCTCTATACAATGTGGGCAAGATGGATATTCCCCAGATGCCAGAGAATCAAGTCTGCCCGAACATGGCCATGTCCTGTGGGTAAGGTGGTGGTGACTTCTCCAGGACAGACCTTAGAGAGGAATTGGAGAAGCCGGTCTGGAGTATGGGCTATTCTTCTCAGGTGTCTGTTGGAGTGGTCCCGGCAATAAACCTCCGTCCATGCGTCTAGGGCTGCCGCGCGTGAGTGGTTACCGGCTAGGCTACCTAGGCAGGATGGAAAATGATGGCTCTAAGATCGAAACGGCCGCGTTCTTAGCAGCTCTGTCTGCTCTTTCGTTTCCGTTGATGCCGCAGTGTCCTGGCACACAACACAGATTTACATTTTGGTTGGTGTTCAGTGCGAGAATAATCTCAGCTCCTAATGTCGATCGAACTGGACCTGACGTACATATGGTTGACAGAGGTGATCTGCAGTCCGACGCGATAGTTATTTCATTTCTTGAATAACCTTCCTCTACCAGACGGACCGCCCAGCGTATTGCCAGAAGTTCAGCCTGGAAGGCTGTGCAGTCTTAATGGGGCCGTAAGAGAACGGGCTGCTGGTCTTCTGATGAAGGAATAATTGCAGCGCCCACCCCAGTCTCATTTTTTGATCCGTCTGTAAATATTATAGGTGTTGTTATCTCCTCGATGTTTAGACTGAAAGACAATTGACGTCTATCCGGAGGGTATGGCAAAGAAGCAGGGCCTGGTCTAGATTCAAAATTTCCTTCATTGATTTCCTTTAGGAACGCCGTACGAGACCCAACAATAATATGGAGAGGAGGGCTGCCAGTGATGGAAATGGCTGAGAATGTTGGTGTGCATGGACCTCTTCTCAGTACACGTTTCGCAAAATTGTAGTGAAGGCTCCTAAGCTGCCTAATGCCTTCGCTGGAGAGAGCACGACGTCCCCATTCTGACGCTCCGTAAAGGAAGGCAGGTACCACTACCGCGTCGAAAATCCTAGTTCCAGCTGAAAAGGAGATTCCAAATTTACCCTGTATGGAGTGAGTGAGTCATGGGATTATTGATCTGCATCTACGTGTGATCTTGCGTAGGTGGGCGACAAATCCGCGGGTCTGGTCAAACTCCACTCCTAAGATTGTGATGGTCTTCTTGATGTTTAAAGGTTGACCAGGATTCTAAGCCCTGTCTCGGAGTTCGGGTGGACATTACGCCATTGGAACAGACAAGCTTGGGTCTTACTGAGGTTTATATTAAAATCATTCATCGTGCACCAAAATGTCAACCTCTCCAAGAAGTTGTTAGTGGCAGCGACCGGCAGGCGACCAATAACCGGAATCAAATAATCAATAATCGGCTATCATTGATGGAGGGAAGGGTGAAAATGGTCCGAGCAACTATGTTCCACAGGAAAAGACTTAGGGCTGAACCCTGGGGAGTGCCGAGCTGGTAGGACGTACATTCTGTTGCTGTCCAAGCTGAGTAAGAAACCCTCCGGTCTTCCAAAAAGCTTTTTACTAAGCAGGTAATAGACTCTGGACAATTTAGACGTTCAAGAATTTGTATGATTGCCGGCCTCCAAAACCGTATTCACCTTCAAATAACCATCCATTACGATCCGCGAGCCACTGAAGTCAGGCCAGAATACATCTCTGAAATACTTTGACCATAGTGTTCAACTAGGTAATAGGTCTGTATTTCTCAAGCTGACTGGTGGCTGAATTAGAGGGTTTAGGCAGAAGTTTGAGGCGGGTACTTTTCCATGGACGGGGGAAGTGGCCTATACGGAGGCATTTGGTGAACATTTCGGCTAGCAGGAATGGCGTGAAAGGGCCGCCCAGGTCTAGGCATTTTGAACTAAGACCGTCAGGGCCCGGGGCTTTCCTTTTTCCACAGCGATGAATGGCTCGCAAAACTTCCCAGGGTTTGAATTCAGGTTTGTCTGAGTGCGCAGAAATTTCATTCCTTTGCGGGTGAGGTCTGGTGTCAGGTAGGAAAAAGTGATTTAACACGGCCTGGCAAGTCTCATGAGGATTGTAAGGAGAGCCATTATCATGTTTGAGAAGTGGCGGGCCTCTGGGGGAGCCGCGTCCCCGGTGGATAAATCGATGTATGGCACTTCAAGACGCGGATGACACCTCCTCGCAGAGATTAAACCAGGATTTACTTTTAGCTCTCCGTATAGCCCGCCTTCAGTCGATTATGGCACGCTCGGTATATCCGCGGAAAATATTCCTAATGGGACACCGGACACTCTGACTGTAACGGCGGAGGGAGATAACCAACCTTCTGAGCCGACTCAGTTCAGGGGTCCACCACGGCTTTGACGGTCTTGTAGTATTGGAGCGTCTCCCCATTTAAGAGTCACAAGCTGAATGCAGGATGGAAGTCAGAAGGAGGACTTACCTGTCAATATCTTCTAAGGTAGAGGCCTCGTTTAATAGGGTAGTTACACCATCAAATTATAGGGGCATTGCCCTTATAAGCAATTTGTAAAAACATTTTACATCCATATTTAAAAAAGACTAAGTGATTGGATTGAAAATAGAATACTCATAGCGGAAAACCAGGCAGGATTCAGAAGGGGCTACTCGTGCCAAGACCATATCTTCACGCTTACGTCACTAATCCAAATGACATTAAACCGCAAAAGGAAGAAACTTTACGTATTCTTTGTTGATCTTAAAAAAACGTTAGATACAGCTCCATATCTACTATTATGGAGAAAGCTTGCGCTTGTTGGTTTAAGTGGGCGATTTATAACATTTATACAGAGCTACTATACTCAAATGATGGCAGCGGTCAGATGGAACGGCTCTTTTACAGAATTTATCAAAATACAATCAGGTGTTCTTCAGGGTGAACCTCTTTCACCGTATTTATTTATTATTTTAATTAACGATCTGGTTGCTACACTGGATGATTCTGACCTTACAGGTATATACTTACCGGGCCATGGAACTATACACCTCCTCCTGTTCGCGGATGATATAGTTCTCTTTGGTAAATCCAAGATAAATCTCGAAATAAAGATTGATTTAGTAAAAAGATATTTTGAGGAAAATGGTGTAACTCTGAACCAATCCAAGTCTAAAATCGTAATGTTTCGAAATGGAGGTCGCTTGGCCAGATCTGACGTTTGGTTTTGAGGCCAGCAACCTTTGACAGTATCCTCAAAATATACGTATCTTGACTACCCCTTAACAACCAAGAATCCAACTGCTTACGTGGCGCAGCACTTTAAAAGCAAAACATTGGTTGCTACAAACGCAGTATGGAGAATACTATCTAAGTCAAGAACTAAATCATTCGGAGCAGTGATGAAACTACTCGACTCCATAGTTTTATCCACGTTGTTATACTCGGCCCAACTGTGGGCGACAAATCAGATAGGAGTTGTAAACCAGATCCAAGATATTTTCCTACGGCGATTTCTTGACTTTCGCAAATTTACTCCGGGCTATAATTACGAACAGAAACTAGAAGGATGTCCCTTGAATTAAACATTACGAAATTTGTTCTAAAGTTCTGGATACGGATTTTAAAAATGGACAACAAAATTACCTTATGCTTGCTTGTCCCAGCTCTGGAAAGTTTCATTTGTGGGAAAAGCGGGAAACAACTTTATTTATAACCTGAATAACATAATTGACTCTAGGGGTTTTCTTTTCTTAAGAACTGTGAAGATTATATGATTGTGCGAGGAGAAATGCCTAGAATAGTCAAACCACAGTGAACCAGCTACTCCAATTTAACCGAGCTAATATACACAACTCGAGACTAATTTTATTCACTACAAATCTCTAAGTAGCTTCTTTATGACGGATAACTACTTGCTATCAACCCTCCCTTTGAAAATTAAACGATTCCCCGAGGATATCTCGGAATTTTGGAACAGCGACCCTTTAAATTTCTAATTCTGCAATGCTGGCATCCAATACAATTTGGTCCATTATCTATTACATTGCTCATTTCTACAGGAAAATAGACTGGAAATTCGTGAAATTTCGGGGATAACTCACTATAATGAAAAAAACAACATGTATATAAATTTTTACTACTCTCCTGCTGGGGATAAAACAATTGTTTATAAATATTTAAAATTTTTCAAGTCGATTGATAAAATGAGGGATGAAGTGCTCAACTCCCCAGACAACGGCTGATTGCTCCCCCTCCCCTCTAAATTGCTTTTCCTCTTCACCTATGTACATATATAACCTTTTAGGGGAATCCCCTTGTAAGACAATAGTATCTTAATAAATGTTTTTGTTGTTGTTGTTGTAATAGGGTAGTTACCTGGTGGACAGAAATGCCACTTCATCAGCCCACCAAGTTTGGTGTGGGTTCACTTCTTTTTTTTTTTATTTGGCCATATTTCTTTGAAAAAATCATTGGAAGAACTTTTAAAACCATTTATGTAACTGATGAACATTATGTTTCAACAGATATTTTATTTAATGCTGTCAAATATTTCATCTATCGCCTGCAGGCGGTGTTTGAGAATGAAGGGCGCTAAATTGAGCAAGTATTGTGACCTAATACAAGAGAGAAGTCAGATACCTCATGTGTTATATAAGCTGCCATGTATTATATTATTTATCAATATTTTGCAGCTCTTTGTGTTGGGTTATGGGGATAATAAATGCTGTCCTCACATCTTGTCTCTTTTTATTTGTGAACAGTAATTTTTGTTTGTTTGTCATTTGTTCACATATTATATTATGTCGTGCAGACCAAAGTGTTATAACTTCTCTTATAACAATGGTACATACAATTTTGCCCCTTATGTTTAGTTTATCGCTTTTTGATCATTAGAAGAAATTACATAAGGAATATTCACTCTACGCCCCTAACTTTAGAAATTTTGCGCAAAAAATAAAAAATGATTTTACTACCACGTTATTCAACGCAAAAGGCCAATCTAAAAATAATTTTTATTTGAGGGGACACATTTTTAAAATTTAGTACAGTAGCAAGGATAACATTTGACAAGCCTATAGGATATTTGGAATAAAGTAAGACAAATACACTGGTATTCAAAATATAATAAACTTTTGTTTTTTAATGATATGTTTTAAAATATACAACGCTAAAAGCTAAAAAGTAATTTAATTAGGTATTTTAAGTCGTAGAATTTATTTATCGCAACCATTCGATTCGGTAAAATTGAAAATATGCAAATTTTTTGCTTGTCTTTATAAGTGTGCTATTTGGCGTGTCGTTTACCCCATCTAAGAATTGTCCAATTATAATTTTATTTAATCCTTAGTTAATTATGAGTTTACGAAAAATTTTAGCAGATGATTTAAAATGGAGAGCTGTTGGAAGAATGGAGGCAGGGCAATCACAAGTTGAAGTAGCAAAATGGCTGAATGTGAATAAATCTGTGGTCAGCAAAATATGGAAACAGTTCATTGAGACAGGAACCATCAAAAGAAAAGAAGGTTCTGGTAGAAAAAGAAAAACAGCTACCTCTGAAGACCGTTATCTGGTCGTAACTGCCAAGCGCCATAGGGAGATGACAGATATTCAACTATCTAATGAACTCTCAAGTGCTACTGGAACGAGAATTTCAAGACAAACTGTTTACCGAAGGCTTCCCGAAGGTGCTCTTTATGCAAGACGGCCAATGGTCTGTTTCCCTTTAACCTCTGCTCACAGGAGAGCCCGCTTTAATTGGTGCTTGGACATTACGCCTGGACTCATGATCAGTGGGCCAATGTTCTCTTCAGTGACGAGTCAAGATTTAGTTTAAACACATATATTTTGCACCCAAAAATGTCTTCACGTGACACCTTTCCATTTAAACATTTTTTTTTTGTCTTTTTATTTTTATATGAACAATAGAGATGATAACCTTTATTTTTAATCTTCAATGTTTATGATCATTTTTACTTTTTATACTATTGTATCAACATTCATCACACACAATTTTCAATTTGAACTTTTTTTTTAATCTCAACTTTAATTATCAATTCGAATATAAGGTTTTTTAAATTCAAATTTAGGAAAATGCATCGACACTTTTACCCTCCAACTTCTCATGGCATTACATCCCGTGCCTTCCCAGAAAGATC
>CP092885.1:31163702-31220086 GCA_030710605.1 Cordylochernes scorpioides | reverse complement strand
GTTACTAAACGCTAAAACTTCGATTCCTCACCTTGATTCTATCTTAACTACAAATCTTCTTCGCTGTAACCATCCCAACAGTCGAACTTGAGCAGCTAGTTAGATGGGTTCATTTTTATTCACGGCTTGGTTCGGGCATCAACGCCACTTTTTATTGTTTTATTCTCGCATTCCGCGGCCAAATTGTTCATTTTTTTATGCGACAGAACGACTCTCTCTCTGTCAAACTCTTTCTCTCTATCACTCTTTTTCCCACTATTTTTATCGATCAAAGCTTCCACCACCCATTCCTAAATCCTTCTGATAGGACAGCCCATATCGAATACCCTTCAACATACCGTAGATGGACCAATGTTACTCCCATAATGTCGCTTTGCATCGCAGTACCAGAATCTATTCTATGTCCACCTATCTAGACTTTTTAATTAGCTCACTCTATAATTCAATGCACTTTATAATATTGATTTCAACCAAATTTATATTTGAAGACGTTGAATAAGCCTACTTCTGCCGGGGAGTACTTACTCACCACTACGTCACGGCCAGCCAATCACCGTGCTGCCCAGGGGTCAGTCCAGGAGCTTAACACTTGCCTGTTGTTCGCGTCGATTCCGCGTGCTTCTAATCAATCCATCTCAATCGGCAGATGTAGTGGGATAATTGACTACTTTCTTCCATTATTATATCATCTAGTCCAGCTTCAACTTATAGCCCAACAATTTTTATATCTTTACTTTTTTTTTTATCTCTTTTCTTATATTTTTTATAAATTGGGATTAACATTATTATCAATTATTATTTGTCAACATTTTTTAAAATTATTAATCATTATTATTAAGAAAAGCATATCCAATGTATAATATCACACACCACAATATCATATCAAACCAATTTGTACACAAATTATTTTCCCCCATTATAATTACCTTTCATCTATAATCACCATAAGTTAATTTTCATCATTCGGGGGATAAATTGTTGTAACATATTCTAATTTATACTTATATCCCCATGTGTTTCATAGTTATAGTATAACTACCAAAATGACCTAATAAAATTCGATTTAGTGACAGTCGTGCCAGTCAGGAGGAAGGTCTCCGAAAAACATGTCGGGTCACAAGTTGTGCCCCTTTGGCTCAAAATAGATCAGTACGCTTTGAGACACGATGATTGACAAACTTGCCTTGACCGGTGTCAGCATGACTGATCTGTGGTGACATCCAACATGCCTTGTCTTTTTGTGTAATTCAATTCACACCTGAAATCACTCTGAACATTGAGGCCATAACGACTGCATGTAACCAACCACACCACAGTCATCCAACAGGATGAAACTGCAACACAACATATTGTCGCTAAGTATGTATTATTCTATTAACAGAGTATAATTTTTGATGTTTATATATTTGCTATTCTGTGAAATTACCTATTTTCTTATCTTTTATTTATCATTCGTTGTTTGTTCTTGCCTTAAAATAAATTGTTGTCTCATCCCGAAGTTGGTCTTCCCTAATTTTCCACGTGGCATTTTGCTGGAGAAGCTGGGTAAGTTAGGGAAGACAAACTGATGATCGCCGAAAAGATCTAGAGGCCATGGGTGCTGTGATCTACATTTTCGGAGACTGGCTCCAGGATTCCACCGACGTGTCTAAGCCAAGACTTCCCTTCAAGATGACGATGGCCCTATAGACGATATGACGACAAAGCCGCTCTTCACGCCGCAAGAAAAAGGACGCAAAGGTACTAGGGACAAAGTTCCAAGACTTCGATTGAATGCTTGGCAAAAGCACGTCAGATCCATGTCAGTAACTATCATAATTGCTAGCTGTGAGTCAAGTTATCGGAAGAAGGAAGTATTCAGATGTTGTATCTATTGCTAGAGGTTTGATGTCAAATTGCTGTCATTTTCCAAAATTGAAATATTCCTCTGAATGTTTATTTTCTTTTTATACAAGGCTATTGTTTTCCAGAATTAATTGTATATTTAGCATGTATTAGTGTTTTTTTTTTGTATAATATATAATAATACTCTTTCTTTTAAAAATTTAATTTATGCCTAGCATCTCTTTCTTCCTAAAACATATGTATTGCGGTCCGCCTTCATATCAGATCTACTGTATGATATTAAAATAAATTTCAAGGAATTCTTGGGTTCAATAGCGAATGGAGTCAAACCATGGTTTCGACCTCAATTTTCTAGCTTTTGTCACCATTTTGCATTACAGGATTTGTACAAATTTCTCAGTGTCTGAAGTAATTGGGTAGACTTTTTTCAGGAATCCATCTGTATTTTTTCAGACTTTTTGTAGTAAGGATTATTTCTCGCCTTTGTCCAGAGTGAGCATCTAAACTGATTATTAGTGGTAGGTGGTCAGAGCATGAAAGTTCCCCAATCTTTAGATCTCAGATATATTACAAAATATTGTTTACCGCTCACATGAGCATCTTTGGCCCTCCTCGTCGTGGTGCAGGTTGTACTGAGCCTTTACGTTTTTCTTTTTTTTTTTTATATGAACAGCGTATTTACGCAATGTTGCCCTCAAATGTCCATTTCTTCATTGCTCGGGAAGCCTTTAGGGACAAATATTCGGTTGTAGAGGTATAGCCTGCCACACGCTGACGAGGGTCAATAGCCCGCAAGGGTGATTAGCTTTCTTGTCTCATCAAGAAATTGAATTGGACAAATATCATGGAACAAGTCAAATCAACAAAAATGTTGTTTTAGGCTTGTTCTATGATATTTAACTAACCTATTTTTCCGAAAAATAAGTTTTTATTATTTTTTCATACACACATATTTATTAAAAATAAAGAAGGCATCTCCTGACCACAAGCACATGTGCTTTTTAGATGGCAGAGCGCCATCTAGTGGAGTAAAAATAAACTAAACGTCTATTTAGCTTACTCCGAGATATTTGGCCAACCCAATTTCTTGATAAATCAAGAAAAGCCATCCACGAACGCGTTTCGCGCTGTTGGCGCTCGTCAGCGTGGAGAAGGCTGTAACCATTGCGACCAAAAATATTTTTTGGACCCAATGGCTTCCCGAGAATTCAAGAAATGGGTAATTAAGGCCAAATTTTCTTGATTTATCAAGAAATTGGGTTGGCCAAATATCTCGGAGTAAGCTAAATAGACGTTTAGTTTATTTTTACTCCACTAGATGGCGCTCTGCCATCTAAAAAGCACATGTGCTTGTGGTCAGGAGATGCCTTCTTTATTTTTAATATCAACACCTGACCTACTTATCTTTTATTTTTTTCTATCGTTTTTTCACACATATTTATATATATATATCATATTGTCAAGTAGCTCCATCCAGATGGGACAACTGTCAATCATCCCTGGACCCCGGGGGGGACCACAGGTGTGGGGGCTTCTGGGAAGCTGATCTGTAAATAAGGAAAACGGGAACGGTGGCTAACGCCGTTCATTCAGGATAATCTTCAACTTGGGGTAAGTTGTACAAAACTCTCTCCCCCTATAAATACCCCTTATAATAAATTATTTATTCAAAATTTGCCCTTGCTTTATTTATCTCCGCGACATATTTTGGTGGAGACGCTGGGTAGCGTGACGGAACTTCGAAGAAGTCGACGTCTACAGGGACGTGAACCAATTCTTCAACCTTTGCCACAACGAATAGAAATGGAAGACGACCACATACCTACTGTTAACGGATCCTACCTCCCTTGTCAGCGCCAACGAGATCTTCTACCTTTTCTGGAGATGGAAATATAAACCCTGGACGGTGGTTGAAAGTGTACGAGAGAGTTTCGAAGTACAACAGATGGGACGAGACCATGAAGCTTGCCAACGTCGTATTTTACTTGAACGCAACTGCTGGAAGGTGATTTGATAATAACGAAGAATCACTCAACTCGTGGAGAAGCTTTGAAGACGCATTACGCGGTGTGTTCGGACTGCAGGAGGATTCTGCTCGACGCGCCGAGGAAGTTCTGAAGTCAAGAGCACAGAAGGCCAAGGAATCCAGCGAGTCATACATCCAGGAGATTCTTAGTCTCTGCCACCAGGTGAACCCTCGCATGGAAGAAGGTGAGATAGTTCCTCACATTATAAAGGGAATTTCGGAGGACACATACCAGGTATTGGTGGCGAAAGACATACAGACAGTAGATGAGATCCTGAAGTTTTGCCGTCATCTGACAACCGTCAAGCAGCGCCGGATCGGCCGTACGAAATTCGCCAGGTTGTCAAATGTAATGCCCATTTCGTGTGTTGACGACTCATACGACTTGGCCGGCTTAATTCGCCGCATCGTTAGAGAAGAGATACAAAAGGTTTTCTCAGCACCTGAAGTGATCAATCCTCTCCGAGAGGTGAACGCCCTGGAACAGACTGTGAGGGAAGAGGTCAGCCGTGCTCTACAACCTACCAGACCACAAGTCAACGTGGTACAACAACAACCACGAACGCCCTATTATAATATCGACCGACCAACCCAACCCAGGAAGACAGAACATTGGAGAACCTACGACGATAAAACCTATCTGCTTCCACTGCGGACGACCCGGACATGTCGTCCGTTATTGTAGGGAACGACGGCAGGTCTTCGCTGAAGCCAGGACAAGGAATGGCGGAGAAGGAAGAAATGTTGGATTTTCGAGTCGACCCCCGAGATATGACGCCGACGACGGCTATGTAACACCCAAAACCTCGACGTACTTCTACCGGAGTTCTTCCCCACATCCAAGCCGCGCAAGGTCGCCAGCCCGAAGACAATCCCAGTCGCCAGCCCGTCGTTTCAGCCGTTCTCCCAAGCCTCAGAATGTGGAAAACTAAGTGGAGCGGCTTCTAACGGGGGTGAGGTCGCCATTGAGGAAAATCCTCCAGGGTATATCGCCGCTAAATTAAAAGAAAATTTTGTTATGGTCGAAATAAATGGACGCAAAATTAAAGCATTGGTGGATTCAGGAGCAGATTTTTCTGTTATTTCAGACAAATTTCGACGCGAACTAAAGACACCTCTCTTCAAAGAACCAGGTCCCATTCTTAAAGCCGCAAACAAAAATTTAATAGAAACCATAGGAAAATGTGTCCTGAACATAGAAGTTAATGGTCTGAATATCTCATTTGAATTAGTTGTTATGGTGGAATGCAGCCATGACATCATATTTGGATGGGACTTCTTCAAGGCCACCGAGGCCGTCATTGATTGTGGCAGAAATGAACTCCATCTCGGGGAAACCTCCGTCCTGGAATCTCGAGAGGAGGAAAACCAGAGATTGTTTGCTTCCGACGACTTCGTCATCCCGCCTAAATAAATAAAGAAGATCAGTGTGATAAACGAAGAAATATGTGGTGTTAGAGATGTTTTAGTCTCAACTTCTAAGGACTTGTTATTAAGAAAGGAAGTTCTTATACCAAACTCATTGGTTACATTCCGACGCGGCCGAGGTAGCATTTGGGTGGCGAATGGAGCGTCTTGGGCGCAACTGATTCCATCAGGAATGAATATGTGCACCATGGAAAGTTACGAGAATGGGAATATCTGCAGTCTTATTGAATCCAGCGATGAGTTACAAGAAACATAGCTAAAGTCACGTGAATGGTCACAGAAGTTAAACCTTACTCTAGATCCAGGGCTGTCTAAAATTCAAAGGTTACAGCTTGTTTCTTGCCTTGACGAGTTTATTGACATATTTGACTTTGGGAGTACTCCTATTAAGCCCACCAGTACTGTGAAGCACAAGATAAACACAGGAGACCACTCTCCTATCAAACAGCGGCCCTATAGAGTAGCACCAAGTGAACGACGACTAATTCAAGATGAAGTGAACAAGATGATTGAAAATCACATCGTGAAGCCCTCTGAAAGTCCTTTGTCATCTCCAGTTATTCTAGTTCGAAAGAAAGATGGGACCTGGAGATTCTGCGTAGATTACCGTCGATTAAATAAGATAACAAAAAAATATGTTTACCCGCTGCCACGCATTGACGATGCCTTGGACAGTTTAGCTGGCTCTAGTTACTTCTCCACGATGGATCTTCGGTCCGGATATTGGCAGATTGAAGTGGACGAAAAAGACAGGGAGAAAACTGCCTTCATCACTCCAGATGGGCTGTATGAATTCCGAGTAATGCCTTTCGGTCTATGCAACGCTCCGGCAAAGTTTGAAAGGATGATAGATAGTGTTCTGGGCAGTCTTAAATGGAACATGTGCCTTTGCTACCTGGACGACATCGTAGTTTACGCACCTACCTTTGAGGAACATCTACGTCGTCTACAACTTGTATTAAGGTGCATCCAGAAAGCTGGACTAAGCATGAACCACAAAAAGTGTCTTTTTGGATCAAGGAGGATAAATATTTTAGGACACCTTGTTGACGCCAATGGAATTCATCCAGATCCAGATAAAGTTGAAGCCGTCTCTAAATTTCCGAGGCCAAAGAATATCTCTGAACTGAGGAGCTTTCTTTGATTATGTTCCTATTACCGAAGATTTATTGAAAATTTTGCTGACAAAGCTAGATCTTTGCATGACCTATTGAAGACTGAAAAACAATTCTATTGGGATGCAGCTCAAGAGAAAGCGTTTGAAGTTCTTAAAACAGCTCTAATTTCAGAGCCTGTCTTGGGACACTTTGATGAATCCGCTGATACCCATCTACAAACGGATGCAAGCGGACATGGTATTGGAGCTGTTCTTCTACAAATACAAGGTGGAAAGGAGCGGCCTATAGCTTATGCATCTAGAAGCTTGACAAAGGCTGAACATAACTATTCTACAACAGAAAAAGAATGCCTTGCTGTAGTCTGTTCTATTAGCAAATTCCGTCCATATTTGTTTGGTCGACCATTCACGGTTGTCACTGACCATCATTCTCTATGTTGGTTGGTAGGACAGAAAGATCCTTCTGGCCGTTTGGCAAGATGGGCGCTGAATTTGCAAGAATTTGACGTGACCGTTATCTACAAGAGCGGACGCAAACATAAGGATGCCGATTGTCTGTCAAGGAGCCCGCTTGAGAACGATCAACCAAGTGCTGTGATGTCACTAACCAACGTCGATATAGAGCAGACTAAAGACCCGGATTTAGCTAAAATAATCGATAATTTAAACTCGGGCTACACCAGAAAGGAATTCAGCATTATCGACGGCATCTTATACAAGAAAAACTATAGCACAACTGGAAGACCCTGGCTTATGATGATTCCTAAACACTTAAGATCGGAAGTTATGGCAGATTTACATGACGCTCCTACAGCTGAGCATTTGGGTTTCGCCCGAACGTATGACAAAGTGAAGAAACGATTCTATTGGCCTGGCCTTTATAGAACTGTTCGCCAATATGTAAGCCATTGTCGGGAGTGTCAACGAAGAAAGAAATTACCTCGACGTCCGGCTGGACAACTTGTATCCATACCACCTGTAGAAAAGCCATTCCATAAGCTCGGGGTCGATCTCCTTGGAAGATTTCCAGTTTCTAAAGATGGAAACCGTTGGATCATTGTGTGCACCGATTATATGACAAGGTATGCCAAAACGAAAGCGATCCCAGACGGAGGAGCAATCGAAACAGCTAAGTTCCTGGTTGAAGATGTTATCTTGAAGCATGGAGCTCCTAGAGAAATGATAACAGATCGCGGAAGAAATTTCATTTCTCGAGTAATAAAAGAGATCAATGCTCTATGCGGAATTGTGCACAGATTTACAACGGCCTACCATCCCCAGACCAACGGCCTGACAGAAAGGTTCAACAAAACTCTGGGAGACATGTTGTCCATGTACACAGGTGTCGAGCAGAAGGACTGGGACCAAGTTTTACCCTACGTAACCTTTGCTTACAACACTGCTAAACAGGAGGCGACCGGCTACACTCCGTTCTTTCTTGTCCACGCCCGCGAGGCCGAGACCTACATCGATGCCGTACTACCCTACCTACCAGATGAGATCTCTGACGACTACGTTGGAGAACTTGTGACCAGAGCTGAAGAAGCGCGTCAACTCTCCCGATCACGCCTTCTACAATCACAGGCGAAAGACCGTAGACTTTACGACCAGAAACATACACCAGTCTATTACCAGAAGGATGATCTTGTGTGGGTTTTTACTCCCATCCGAAAAGTAGGGCTCTCAGAAAAGCTACTGAAGAGATACTTCGGTCCTTACAAGGTGACCAAGAAGCTTTCAGAAGTTACGTATGAAGTAGAGCCCGTGGACCCGTCTCCCCGATCACGGAAATCCAAGGATATCGTTCATGTCATTCGGATGAAGCCCTACCTGGACCCTGAAGAACAACATTCCATTCTGCTAGGGAACACAGGCCGTGATAGATTTCCTTCCAGAACAAGGGCTGAGACAAGCTAATCAGCGGGTCGCTGTTTTTTTCTAAAGAGGGGGTAATGTCAAGTAGCTCCATCCAGATGGGACAACTGTCAATCATCCCTGGACCCCGGGGGGGACCACAGGTGTGGGGGCTTCTGGGAAGCTGATCTGTAAATAAGGAAAACGGGGACGGTGGCTAACGCCGTTCATTCAGGATAATCTTCAACTTGGGGTAAGTTGTACAAAACTCTCTCCCCCTATAAATACCCTTATAATAAATTATTTATTCCCAAATTTGCCCTTGCTTTATTTATCTCCGCGACAATATGATGAGAAAACAGTACAACAAAAGTAAGCTTATTTAATTAAAATTTTAATTTGCAATCTTTATAATAAAAAATAACACTTTGTTTCTTCTTTGTCGAATAATTGTCATTAATATATTTAAATCAAAAGTAAATTTATTTCGATGAATAAAAAAGACTAAGGATTTCTTTCTTCAACTTTCAGGAAGACGTTCATTGGCTGGTAGAGGAAGGTTCCTTTTTGGGATTCTATCTTTTCCTGTAACACAATAAATTATGTTGACATGACCTCTTTATTTGTACATATTTATTAGAGAATTTATTCAATATTATTTTTTATAAATTTAGTAATATGTTGGTTAAAATTTGTTATCTTTTCTCTATATACATGTATATATACTTGTATATATGTTTGTCGGCTATGCACGTCCTCAATACCTAACTAATCTGGCTAAAATTTCAATAGTGCATAGAGTTAAGTCAGGAAGAGGTTTTTTTGCCATTTTAAACCAATCAAAATTAACCAAGTGCTGGAAAAAAAAATCCAGTCATAAAATGATTATGACAATATTGCTGTATCATGTTTGATTTTCCGAAACAAAATTTATTCTGGGAATATTCAATAAAGCCGATCACGGGCAAAGCCAGACCATCATTTTCAGTTAGCAGGAGCAAGATTCTAACAGCAAAACATTCAATCGAGGAGCAGAAAACGGACGAAGTCAGGTAATCTCTCTATATAAAACAAAAGTTCAAAATCAACCTTCCGACTCTTTCAAGTTTTACTACGAATAAAAATTACTAATTTAGCAAGGGTATATGTTTAGAATAAGAAGCAGTTTAAAATATCGGATATACAAACCCTATTCAAATTTACATATTTTGTTATATAAAAAGGATAGCTATCTAGGAAAGGCATTTGACCCTAGATATTCAAATATCAGGCTAATTTGCTTATTTTTGGAACGAGAATATTTGGTGCTAATATTGCTAAATTATGATTAGCAATACTGCTTTCTTATAATAATATTAGAAAATTAGCCTTTTCTACGAACAGATCTAGAAAGAAAGCCTGTTCTGAGCCCTAATAAAGTTTAATTGTATTAAAAATAAAATAAAGTAAGTGTGAGAGTATATGTTTTTCAATAATATATTTTTAACTCTACTCAATTTAAATGTTGCGAAATCGGATTATCAGGAATAAATGTTTCACATAAAGTTATGTCTATTTTCACGATATATGCATGTGATGAAATCTGAAACTATACGCTGTTTTTATACGAGTCATATGAAAGAGCGTTTTATATAGAATTTACTATTTCAGCAATTTTCTGTCTTGCTTACGCGCGATGTTACTATTCAATTTTTGGGAAATTTTTCATAGATATCATATTTCAAATAAAATAGAAGCAGAGCCCATTTGATTAGAATATGCATAACTAACCGAATGAACAGGGCTGGTAATTCCCAGGTTTTTCTCTGTGAAAGAAATTTCAACATAAAATAAAATATTTTTTCAAGTTGAATATTATACGTTACAATTATATATTTTGAGCCTACTTTGCCCGAGTTCTCCCTGTGTTGATGTTTGCCCAATGAATAATATTTCAAAAAATATTATTGTATGTTAAATCGTGTATGTTAAAATGACATTAAAAATGACGATGAGATAGTAATAATGATATATTAATCGGAAATATCAAGACTACTGATAAATACAAAATGATAAAATACATATCGTAATGAATATCATTTGTTAAAACACTATCTAGAAAATATCATTCTGTAAGAAGCTGGGTAATTCATTTTATTTATAATAATTATAATCATTTTATAATTTCGGAAATTTGTAAAAATAATTCCTTATTTATTTATTTTTGGCTTTGTGCATAACTTGTTAATTCATAAGTGTTAATTCATATATTCAACTATAATAAAGGTCGCCTCTTCCTTCAAAATAGACGCTAAATCTGAGCGCCATCTATTGACTGTCTACTCAAACTAGCGAACTCAGGTCGTTACAAAGCCACCCACATACTTTTATATATATATATTTTATATTATTTTATAGATACAATTCTTACCGGCAAAATATCCATATCTATACAACTATATACATGCAAAATATTACAGTTATTTTCAGCAGTGGTATTTGTCTTCTTCTTCTTCTTTCTTATCTCCACACTGGGTGAAGTAGAATGCGTCTGCCTTTGTCATTAAGACTGGGAGCATTACTCAGTGGCAGGCCGACTTAGCTCCAAAATAAATGGCCGCCTCTCACATGAGGAACAGACGCCATGTGCAGCCGCTCCTAACATGGAGTACAAAGGCTGCTAATCCTGTATACCTGGATTAGGAGCCCTAACAGGGTACTATCAGCCGGGCCAGCTGAGCCCAGGTTTTTTAGTGAGATTGTTACTTCTCCCCCTCCTCCTTTTTCAACCGGGCTTGAGACTGGCAAAGGTATTTGTAAATGTTATCAACATAAATTTATTTTTAGAATAATATAATTTCGGTAATTTTAATATTTATTTCGTAAAAAAAGACAGTTGTCAAGTTTTCTCGTAGATTAGAATGATAATGATGTTATTAATTCGTTATCATTAAACATCATCAGAGCTTTGAAGGATTCAAACCATACGTCCGGATTCTGCTGGAGTGGGTGATTTCTCAAAAATATGGTTTAAAAAAATGTCAATTACTTGCGTGTGTGTATTGAATTATTATTCTCAACTAACTGAATGAAGGCAATCTCCGGGATTTACTCGAATGCATTTTATCCCAGTGTATATTTATAAAATTAAATGACATGTTTCAAATCAAATGTTCAAAATTATGCATTATAAACCGGCTTCGCCCGTGTTCTCCCCGATTAAATGTTGCCCAAAAAATAATATTTGAACATATTATGATTGGCATCAGACATGATAAGCCACGTTTGGAATATAAAAAGAGAGATTAAGAGGAACGTGGTAAGTTTCTCTATTAAGTGGTATACGAGCTTTCGGACGTCAGCCGTCCTTCATCAGGTATTGACATGAATGAGAAGGAGATGCTATATTTATAAACGACAGTTTAGCATAAAAAATATTAAACAAAAAATAAAAGATTAAAAAGATTTGAGATTTGCATGCCAGTAATAAAAAATATTTAAAAGTGTACAATATATAGATTTAAGAAAATCTGCATACCTAGGATGAAGGGAAAAAGGCGGAAAACTAGAGGCGAAGACAAAAGCAAGAATAAAAATAAAAATAAGAATATAAACGAGAATATAAAAAACAGCAGAATAAAGATAAAGTTAAAAGTTACGAAGGAGGTGTATCTGTTGGTATAGAATAAAAAGCAGAATATTGGGGCGGGAGGTCAATCTTTCTGTTGAGGCTGGGTGTAGTATTGGAGACAAGGGCTTCGAGAACTAAGCGTTGGTATTTATTTGTTATATCGCTATAAACGGGGGTTGTATTGTCGAGATTAAAGGAATGTCCGGATTCGGCGATATGTTGGTATATGAGCGATTTTTTGTCTTTCGAGCGGATGTTGCGGGCGTGTTCACTGGCTCTGATGGCGATTGTTCGGCCTGTTTCTCCAATATAGCATAAATCGCAATCGTTACAAGGAATTTTGTAAACGGCGTTAGAAAGGGATTGGGGGTTACGTTTGGCGGAGCTTTTTGTGATTGGATGTCGTAGGAAGGTGTAAAGGGAAGGTGTGCACTTGTAAAGAGTGCGAATGCCGAATTTACGTAAAAAGGAACCAATACCGGAATTCGTGGTGGAGTATGGGAGGACGCAGGTGCTTTTAAATAAAGGAGGTGTGGTTCTTTTTTGATTGGGTGTGAAAAAATGTCGGTCGATAAAACTGCGTGGATAGCCCGCGGACAAGAGATGCGAGTAGACCGTGCGCCTCTCGATATTTTTAAAGAAAGGGAGGGAACAGTGGGTGTAGATACGTTTGGAAAGAGTTCGGACGGTGGTGATCTTATGGGAGACGGGGGCGTGGGATGAAAAATGTAGGTACGAGGGGGTAAAGCCGGGTTTGTGAAAGACCGTTGTGTGGAATTTATCGTCGGTGTTAATAATTAAAATGTCTAAAAATGGAATACAGTTAGAGCGGGACGGGTTGTGTGTAAAAAGTAGATCCGGGTGGTAAGAGTTTCTCACCACTTTAAACTCTTACCACCCGGATCTACTTTTTACACACAACCCGTCCCGCTCTAACTGTATTCCATTTTTAGACATTTTAATTATTAACACCGACGATAAATTCCACACAACGGTCTTTCACAAACCCGGCTTTACCCCCTCGTACCTACATTTTTCATCCCACGCCCCCGTCTCCCATAAGATCACCACCGTCCGAACTCTTTCCAAACGTATCTACACCCACTGTTCCCTCCCTTTCTTTAAAAATATCGAGAGGCGCACGGTCTACTCGCATCTCTTGTCCGCGGGCTATCCACGCAGTTTTATCGACCGACATTTTTTCACACCCAATCAAAAAAGAACCACACCTCCTTTATTTAAAAGCACCTGCGTCCTCCCATACTCCACCACGAATTCCGGTATTGGTTCCTTTTTACGTAAATTCGGCATTCGCACTCTTTACAAGTGCACACCTTCCCTTTACACCTTCCTACGACATCCAATCACAAAAAGCTCCGCCAAACGTAACCCCCAATCCCTTTCTAACGCCGTTTACAAAATTCCTTGTAACGATTGCGATTTATGCTATATTGGAGAAACAGGCCGAACAATCGCCATCAGAGCCAGTGAACACGCCCGCAACATCCGCTCGAAAGACAAAAAATCGCTCATATACCAACATATCGCCGAATCCGGACATTCCTTTAATCTCGACAATACAACCCCCGTTTATAGCGATATAACAAATAAATACCAACGCTTAGTTCTCGAAGCCCTTGTCTCCAATACTACACCCAGCCTCAACAGAAAGATTGACCTCCCGCCCCAATATTCTGCTTTTTATTCTATACCAACAGATACACCTCCTTCGTAACTTTTAACTTTATCTTTATTCTGCTGTTTTTTATATTCTCGTTTATATTCTTATTTTTATTTTTATTCTTGCTTTTGTCTTCGCCTCTAGTTTTCCGCCTTTTTCCCTTCATCCTAGGTATGCAGATTTTCTTAAATCTATATATTGTACACTTTTAAATATTTTTTATTACTGGCATGCAAATCTCAAATCTTTTTAATCTTTTATTTTTTGTTTAATATTTTTTATGCTAAACTGTCGTTTATAAATATAGCATCTCCTTCTCATTCATGTCAATACCTGATGAAGGACGGCTGACGTCCGAAAGCTCGTATACCACTTAATAAAGAAACTTACCACGTTCCTCTTAATCTCTCTTTTTATATTATGATTGTATCTTGTTATCACTCCAAAGTTAAAGGATTTAAAAAATTAAAATGTGAAATTAAAAACAAATTTATCATGAAAATAATAATATGTAATATTTAAAAAGTCAACTGGAATCTTCATCATAACTAATTTGAGCGATTTTGATATATTTATAATAAATAACATTTGTTAAAGCAAAATTTCCCTGGCAAACATTCACTAGGGGAGAAGCCGGGCGAAGCTGGATCATGTAGGGTCAGTATATAATAATATTGTTTTTGAGTCTATCTTGTTGGATGAGAGGCATTTATTTTTCAGACCATTGTCACAATTAGATATAGAGACAATTTCAATGAAGAAAAACATTCTAAATTTGTAATCCGAACTCTTAGCCTTTCTCTTTGAAGTGATTTCTCCCAACATATTTATGCTAATCGCATCCCCAAATATATTATTTCATACATATAATTAAAAAGCCTATTAGGATTGATAAAAATGTAGAGCTATATTGATAATAGGTTTAGATACCGTAGTAAATGTATATCTAGAATACCATAAAGGGGAATAAATTCTTAAAGCCTAGTTATGAACATACTAATTGACAAATACTTTAAAATCAGTGTTTGCAGTTTTTGTTCTAGAACGCAGTATAGCTGTATTTTGTCAAGATATTTCTTTCTTCAAGAAATAGCCTTTGAATTCCCCTCTATTGGGATCTTTGTAGTCAAGAGCTGAAGGAGTACAAGACTAAATGATGATATTATTTAGACAATAAAGCTATAATAAGTTATTTATCACCATATACTCTCATGTATGGGGCTGAAAGACGAACGTGAAGTGCTCCTCAGTGAAATAGGCCTTGAGAGACTCTCTTTGGAGCTCCTGTTGAATGAGGTGGTGAGAAACAGAGCTGGAGCTTTTGCGTTGTTCAAATTCTGGAAGACGGCTGAAGAGAAGAGGAGGCTATATACATAATATAATTGATGTAAATAATTATATGCAAATAATCTATGTCAGGATTAAAATGACGAATCCTGTATGGGACTTTGATTCCAGTAAAAGGATTGTTGCTGCTGTTGTATATAGTCACAGTGTAGAAAATACTATACTATACCTACTACATATAGGTTTCTCTCTGTATTCTTAGTTATCTTCTCTTCAATTACTCTGTAAACTGGCGAATCCTATATAGGACGAGAGGTCCTCAATAAAGGCTTTTTGTTGTTGTTGTTGTATAATAAGTTATTTAAGGAATAAATGTGTATTATATATAAAATATGATTCATTAGCGCGCCATATTTTATTGAAAATTTAAACTATTTATCACGCGTATTATTCTTTTAATTGTGAAACAAATTTTCAACTTCCCTACAATGATAAAGAATAATAGAATGGCCTGGCTCTCTCTCTTTCTCTTCAGTGGAGAACCTTCCTAGCGGTTTCACCAGTTTTTTCTACTATACCCTTAAATTATTGTATTCTTCTGTTTTTCTTTTATACTGATACTGAAGCTCAATTTATGTAGAAGGTATTTTCAACAAAATATGGACCTAATCATTGAGGAATCAGTAGAAATTTTCACATTTATAAATATTCTTCGAGTATATATATACTGCTCTTATGAAAACAACAAATCAAATTCATTAAGAATTAATTTAAACATGATGCATTATCGCGCCTTCTGTTATTAGAATTTTAATCTATTTAGGACTGGTGAAAACGTTGGGAGAGTTCACCGCCAGGCCATCTCATTAATTTTATCATCGCAGTAGAAAAAATATTATTTTAAAAGGTCATACGCATCACCCTTAGTTCAAATTCCCAAAATTATAAATTTTATATGAATAGGAAATTTTAAATAAATGTTGGTTCATCTTCTCCACTAAAACTACAGAAAATTTGTCGCATTTTAACACTATATCCTTATGAGAATCACTAACTTTTCGAATGTTCCCTACTCACTGCTGTACTAAAAAATCTAAAACCCAAATTCATATAACCACAGCTCTGAAAGATTTCCATTCTCTGTCAGTTCTTAATACTGATGGGCTGGGGGGGGGGGGGGGGGCATTCAAAGCGCCCAGCCAATGTTCAAGCAGGAATCCCAGCATGGACGGTTATCAACAAACTCTTCTTCATTTCCAACTCTAGTTTTAATTTAGTCGATTCGGCGCTGCTCACCAAGAGAATCCTAGTTCATAAATGTACAATGGAAATATTTATACGGATTTAAACATATATAGAGGGTGTTCCATTTTAAAATCACGATTTTTGCAACGCTGTAGCGCGAGATTCGAGTGATGTTATATTTATTCGAAAGAACAAGCATTTATTTATATTTCATCAAAAAAATATTTTTAAATATTCGAAATGCCTGAAAATATGTGATTTTGTAAAAGGTTACGTTTTCAGACTTTTCGAGGAGAAATACTCGTTTACCCAAATTTTTAAGATTATGAAAGAAAATAATATTCGTATTACTAAGTTTGCAATCTGTCACACAATGAAGGAAAACAAAGGAAATGTTTATATCTATGAGATTAAGCGAAAGAAATACCTCTGAAAAAGGGTGCCTGAAGAAACCTTAAATCCAACCGAAAGAAAAATATAGGAAATGGTTGTCAGAGAGAATCCACCTTCTCAAAGGAAAATTTACACAATAGCCAACGTAGCACTTTCTACCGGTAACCGTATTATTAGGAAAACATTTGGCTTAAAATACATAAAAAGGCGAAGGTTCGTGTCCTCAAGCCCACCAAGAAATGCAGGGAAAGTTTTTCAAAGGGCTTTATAATCGGAATATAACAATGGGAAGTTTCCAAAAAGTAGGTGGACCCAAATGTTAAGATAAATTTCAAATCTACCAAAGACTTGTCTTAGACCCATTATTGAAAAATAAGGTCCCCTTTTTTGTATCCAAATGACTCCATATCCGTGTGGCTGCACCAGGTTAAAGCCACGCGTCATACATCACGTTCAACACATCAATACCTGGACGAAAATATGGATGAAACCGGCATTTCGTAAATCTCTTTTAAGCACATCCCTATGGAAATATGTACTTTTGGCTTGCTAAAAACTGCTCTTAGATATAGAAAACCGGAGACGCTTAGAAGGTCTCTGGAAAGTTGTTAAGGACTGTTGGGATGGTCTTGATCTAATATTCTAAGGCGAAGCTTTATTTCCTGGAAATATCAATGAAGGGCTTTTGCTAAACGTAAAGGCTTACACATAATAAACAATAGGTTGTATAAACATTGATAAATTATTTTTATTGAAGCATTAAAATCGCTATTTCATAAATGGAACACCCTCTGTATATTCACACTTTAAGTAAATTTTACATTCTGTATAATATGTAAATCCGTTATGTACCATCTACTGCAAGTTTCTTTGTACAATGTGAGAGATTCATCTAGATATATTATATTTGCAATGTTGCACTATTATTTTTTAATTCTATTGTATATCGTCATTAAGTTAATACCAAGGAAAAGTGTTTACAAAATAAATTATAAAAAATATATAATACTGATATAGAATGTGTGATCATTTAGTAGGGTGAAAAGGCTGTATTTTAAAAAATAATGAAAATGAGACAATATATAAACATTGTATTATTAATCCTTATAATATAAACCTTCAAATAATATATAATTTGACCATGGTCTGGTGATTCGAATTTATTTTATAAAGCTTACGTTGCCAGAAAGTTCGAAAAGTTTCTTTGAAAATTAAGTGTTATGGAGAAACAAATCGCTCTTTATTTTTGTCGGTATAAAACGACTTCAGAAAAAAATGCTTTAATTTCGAAGGCGTATGGAGATGGATCTTATAGCAAAGTTTTAAAATGGTACGCCAATTTTTAAAATGAAAGAACAAATCTATTTGACGAAATTCGACCTGGTAGATCATGCAGCATCAAAATCCAAGTACATATAATTTTTCGAGAAAACCCTAAAATTACAATGTGGGAAGATAGCAGACAATTCGAGATATCGTACGAGTTAATGCAATCAATAATAGTAAAAGATTTGAATATGGTTAGAGTAACAGCTCGGTTTGTCCCTAGACCCTCAATTTGTGTGAACCTTTTGGAAAGCTACCAGAAAAATTCAGACATATTAAAATAAATACTCACAAATGACGAGACATGAGTACACGCGTATAACTCTGAGACAAAACACTAGTCAAGTGAATGGGCTGAAAAAGAATACAAAGCCCCAAAAAAATCAAGAAAATATCAAAGAACAAAACTTTGCTGATTACACTAGTACACAAAATGAAAATAAGATTCTCCTCCTCAAATAAACAAAATATTTTCTGGGTTAACTTTTTGTGCTGATTAACGTGGTATCAATATTTATTTTCGATTACCTCAATTTCTCAAGTTATGGATATAATGCCTTTTACCCATGGTATTCATCTATTGGAGGAAAAGTAATAATATTAAACTTATTACTATATAAATAAATGCGCCAAAGATAGTACAAATGAAGAAACAATTTTATACATATATGCATGTTTATATATTTTACTTCAATAACTGCCCTTAGATATAAATATATATCAAACTAATTACTCTATATCCATATGAATTTTCATTTATAAAAATCTAATTTCTTTCCCTTTCTTTTTCAAAATTATCAGGAGAATTGTTTTTAAATATAAGATGGAAGGTCTTAACAAAAAGCTGTGTATGCGAAAAAAGCATTTTATTTGGTTTAATAAACATTAGTAATAAAGATGCGCAGTAATATTTAGGAAGTAATAAAAAAAATATTTTCATGGATTTAAAGATTTTTTCTGTGAAGTTTTGCTTTTCATCACGCATCAGATTCCAACAATAATCCGCCACCATATGCTGATTCCACAGACCATTGTATCGTTGCTCAATGATTTTAATATCTTGGTGGAAGCGTTCAACTTGCTCTTCGCTCTCTGCACCGAGATTATCAGGGAAAAAGTTTAAATGTGAATCCATAAAAGGAAATTTTAGATTCGTTATGCACTCGAGCTTATGGAATTTGGAAATCAGATATTCGACGATTCTCGCATAATTCGGTGACTTATTATTGCCTAAAACGTGTTTGACAACGTCGATAAGTGCAAGCCAAGCATTTTTCACATCTTCTTTCAATGTTGCAATAGACTCTTCGTCATTTATTAGTTTACGAATTTGAAGTCCAATTAAAATACCTTCCGTTATCTTAGAACAACTAATCTTCGGAAATTTAGTCATTAAATATTTGACAGCATCACTATCTTTCTTTAAAGCCTTTACAAAAATTTTCTTCAACCCTAATTTGATATTTAAAGGGGGAAGAGGCATTTTAGCTTATGGAAAAGCTGTTCATTTTCAACGTTTTTTTCTCCTAAGCTAAACATACTTCTTTCAGGCCACATTTTTGTATATAATGATTCTTTCTATCTCTGCTGTTTCACTTGCATAGAAAGCAAGGGTACTTTGTGTTTCCTTTCTGCAAGCACTGTAAAATTCCTATTGTTCTATATTACGATAGACAGATTTTGGTTTGTGGTAACAAGAGGTTCCTTTGCTTTAATCTTGATCCAAGGATTTCTGCCGCTTCTTTTGATAGCCCTAGATCGATAACTCGATCATTTAATGATGCCTGATCAAATAAATGTGGAATGCCACTTTCATTTGAAATAAATTCAGGGTCTTCTAATTGATGATCATCTGCAAATACTGTGTGCTGATCATCCTTTTTGATATAGGATTCTTGAACCGTTTCAGGAATCGGTATGGGATTCTCGTGATGAAAAGGTTGTCTAGCTGATGGTATATATCAGGATAAAAGTTAGTTTGCTTCTTTTTGCTATTAAGACCTGTGATTTTGCAGACACAGAAATAACAATCGTCATTGTGATTTTTTGGTTCTCGCCAAACCATTGGTACACCAAAGTGCATACCTTTTGATTTCCCCGATTTCCAGTGCAAAATCCCTTGATAGCACGTTCCGCACACACTATGGGGGCACCACCACTAGTCTTGATTTCCAAAAGCCACACCAAAATATTTTTATATCATTCTTTTATCTTTGGGGTGATACGTTTTCTCTGTTTGGGAATTGTAAACTTTCCACAAATGTAGCAGAACATTTCTTGATTAGCTTTGCATTTACACGCTATTATTTATATATTTAAAAATATTTATGAAAATAAATGTATTGTTAAACATCTCTTGATATAAAATTGCAATGGTATGCATTTCATCTAAATGATGATCAAATTTCATGCTTACAAAGTCAATATCTTAAAAATATTTTGATGACACCAATGACATCAGCTTCTTTATAAAATTAAATATTTTCAAATATATTTTAAAAAATTGAGCTAATTTTGAAAAATGAAGGTTATATTCATGATCTACGGGTTGGAATTTACTAGAAACAACTTTCAAATATTGAAAAGGAAAAGGTGTGTGTAATAGTGTTATTTTTTCGATTTTAAAAATATATATTGTTCACTCTGAATTTCTTCATGGTTAAAAAATAACACAATTTTTTTTTCATTAGCGTTTTTTCATTATCGTTTATGTGAAGTGATTATACTCAAAAGACCTGATTTATGGCAGAAAAAAATTGGATTCTGTTACACGATAATGCTCCACCTCACAAGGTTCTTTCGGTTGCACAATATTTGGCGAAGAACGAGACCCCCGAGTTTCCTCACCATCCCTATTCCTTTGCCCTCTCTCTTTCCCTGACTTATTTCTCTTACTTAAGTTGAAATATTTCTTGAAGGCTAAACATTTTGAGCATATAAGTGCAATTATAGAATATTCGAAGAAAATATTTAGAGCCATTCCGAAAAACGAATTCGCTTTATGGAAAAAAAAAGGGGACGTTGTTGTGTATCCAAAGTATCATACTTTGAATAATACTAGTTGTAATATTTTTATAGATCTACCTTAAAATAATTTAAAGAACTTATCTCTTTACCTAATTATCACACCTTTAATTTGCATCTAGGAATCTCCTTTAATCATGAATCCAAGAAAATAAAATCGCAAAAAAATGATACATTTTGCCTGACTCAAACCAATTAAATTTTACATGAAGATATAAAAGAAACATATTTTCGTGCTTAAATGCTTTTATTTCTTATATATAGATGACGCGTTATTGCTTTATATTAATTTATGCCTAACTGGCCTTTATATAATTGTTATGCGGAAGAGCATTGCTCGATGCAAATATTTATATTTAATTCTACTGTCCTAAAAGATTATGTCCATAGTTTGCTTGAATACAATTTCTGAGATTCCACTCTTCAGTGCAGCCTTTATAAGCAGAATCGTCCAACACAGTATTAGAGCTCTAAAAAGCGGTCTGGTAGATTAAATTGGCGAAACCACGGAGAGAGTTCACCACTGATGAGCCAAGCCCTCCCAATATTTTTTTCATCGCAGTAAGGACAGTAGAAGTTTGTTTTATGTATAAAATAAAAACTCGTGCTTAAATGCCATTATTATTTTATATATATAGCGCGTTATTGCTCTATATAGTTTAACTTATAAGTTATTCGCAGCATATGCAAATCAGTCCAATATCAAGTTGGAATCGGAAAATTACACAGTGATATTATGATGCACCAGCGCGCCATATGTTATCAAATTACAAAACTATTTTAGAAGCGTAATATTATTTTTAAAAAATAAATAGTAGAAATACTCCCCTTACTGCAATGGAAAAATTAATGGGAGGGCCTGGCTCATCAGTGGTGAACCCTCCCAGCGGATTCGCCAGTTTAATCTACCATATCGCTGTTATATTGCATTTTTAGAACTTCGTTTCATAGTGATACTGTTGATAGACTCTTGGAATGGGTATTTTAGAAGAACTATGGACACATAGGCTTTGAGGACAGTAGAATTACATACATTTATAAATAAGAATCTTACGCCTTTAAAAGAGTTTCGAATTTTGATAACAAATGGCGCGCTAGTGCATCATATTATAAATGTTCTAATAAAAGAAACAATTTGATATTTGCGAAAGAGCGATTGCTCGAAGCTTATTATATATTTATAAATGTATGTAATTCTACTGTCCTCAAAGCTTATGTCCATAATTCTTCTAAAATACCCTTTCCAAGAGTCTATCAACAGTATCATTATAAAACGAAGTACCAAAAATGCAATATAACAGCGGTATGGTAGATTAAACTGGCGAAACCGCTGGGAGAGTTCACCACTGATGAGCCAGGCCCTCCCATTAATTTTTCCATTGCAGTAATGGCATAAACTTTATATAGCTTAATTTGGTAAATGAAATTTCAAAAATGTTCATCAAGTTTTCCCTAATTCTAAACATTCTAAAACATATTTACATTTTGAATTTTACTAACTTAAAATATATCAATATATAATTTTTTAAATATCCCTAATTGATTTGAAAAATTATAATCTAATACATATTGAGAATCAATAAACCTTGCACACATCTTCGAATATATTCAAAATATATTGAGCAAGATGTCAACAAAGAATTTCATGTTTTTCCATTTATCATTGGGACTTACAGTAGTGCGAGGAGAACGGGAGAAGCGGAACTCTCGCAGTAAGTTGACCAAGGCCACCTTAGCCTCCATCTGGGCAAAACGGAGCGCCACACAGCTCCGTGGTCCCAGCCCGAAGGGCATGTAGGTGAACGGGGTAAGGGAGTCTCTGTTCTCTGGCAAGAACCTGGCCACAGGACGTCAGGGTAGATATAGTCATTAAATAAAAGGGCTTCTCACCTCTCGGGTTTGAACTTGAAAGGTTCAGGGTAGAACTCGGGATCATAATGCATTCCTATCAATGGTATGGCGACTTCCATTCCTTTCTTTAGCTCAATTCCTGTATCTCCGAGCAGGAAATCCTCACCGACCTCCCTGTTCACTCTGTACACTCCACAGGGTAAATGCAGTAAAGAGATCAGACTTCGTGGAAATTTATGACCACTTAACACATTAGGAAACATTTATTTATTGAGCTCATAGGAATGGGATCCATTCTTTGTACACTACCACATCTGTGGCCACACAATATGAGTCTCTTGAAACTTACATGGGCAAAGCTGGGTACATCCGAAGAGTTTCACACACCACAGCTTCCAAGAAAGGCATGGATTTGAACATGTCGTAGTTGATCTCTCCACCCTAAGAAACATAGTTTAACCATATTTATATTTCTTATGCACACACATGAAGCTTTATTAAGACCATCAGTATTATACAGATTCCCTACAGGAAGTAATCATAGATGGAACTCCTATACTCCAGGCAGCGCAGAGCCCAACAGCCTCCAGGTCCGACGCATTCCTAGTGGCCAAAGAATGAACCAGGCATAGGTTAGCGTATTTTTCCTTTTTAATATTGATAATCGACGTATATTTATTCCTTGTTTTAACATATTCTAAGAAGTCTGAATCGCTGTTTGATTTAGTATATTTTCCTAGAGTTTCTTTCATGGTCTTTTTCGCTATGTAGTAATTATGATCAAACCAAGAGTTCGATATTGGGTTATCCGTTTTTGACTCAATTTGAATACCAGTTTTTAAGATTTCATGTTCGATTTGCTTGACCATGTTGATAATTATATTCTCAATCGAGCTATTCCTGGATCCATAAGACCTCCCTACAATCTCTGCAAATAGCGTTGCTCTTTCAGGTATATGTGATAATCTGTATATAGCAATATGTAACTCCACCACAATCTATGCAATGTATCGTCAAAAGATTTAATAAAAGTTAGGCTTCGCGAAAAGGGAAAGAACAATTAACAGGATTGCATCATCCAGGAAGTAAAGGTCACTGCCCTGGACCCATAAAACTTAAGTTCAAAGGTCTTCTTTTTCCTGGAGGATTGCAATCATGGCGACAATGGAGGTACTAAGCCAATCACATTTAAGCATGGCAATTCAACAACCAATAACCTTTAAGCATGAACAATTGATAGCGAATCATCAGAGAGCACGTGGAAGGATCTCCACCAATGAGAAGTCGAGAGAGTTAATGACGATGATCTCGGATAAGAAGTTAAAAAAGAAGGTAGGTGACCGTGATACAAGCTAGTTGTGCTCAACATAGGCTCCAACGAAGGTAGTGTCCGCTCCATCATGTGAAAGGCCAAATTACCTCCAGTCAGTCTCGTCATTCTCCCTTTCGCAAGGTCTTATTTCTACCCCATCCAGGTGTGCTCGTTCTTCCCCTGTGGAAAACCACCATTCGACCAAGACTGCACCACAATCACCAATCCAATCATATCCACCCAACCACACAATTCACCAGGATTCAACAGGATCCGACAGAGATTCGACAGTGAGTCCACAGCAATCCCACAGTAAGTCAACACCTCAAGTCGACACCGCAACCACAATTCGACATAGAGTCGACAGGATAAACAGGATCCGACAGAGAGTCGACAGGATTCAACAGGATTGCTACATATACATATGTGTTTGAAAATAGAGCAATCCATATATTACAATATTTAAAAATGCCTATTTTGGATCATAAAGTTTTTATTTCCGATATTTCGTGAGGCAACTCGCCAAACTTCTTCGGGGAACAAGATTGTTTTGATAAGCTCGCGTATCAATTCACGAGTATGTACAACTGCTATTGTATAATATATATATATAATAGCAGTTGTACATACTCGTGAATTGATACGCGAGCTTATCAAAACAATCTTGTTCCCCGAAGAAGTTTGGCGAGTTGCCTCACGAAATATCGGAAATAAAAACTTTATGATCCAAAATAGGCATTTTTAAATATACATATGTATATTATATTTTTAAAATATGCATATATTGGATTATAATTATTTTATTGTTCCAATATTTCGAGGGGCAACTCGCCATTATTTATTAAGGATGTTTGTGTTTTCACTAAAACATGCGAGCACGCGTACACCACTCTCGTTTTACAAGGCCTATGAAATAATTGTATCTTTGATTTAAATATTGCATTCAGTATTTATATATATGATATTTATATTCAATATTATAGATTATTCATTCATCAATAAGAGAGAGAGATAGATTCATATACAACTGTAATTGTAAATTATTGTGTGTATACATATTATTCTAAATTAATAATTCTAAATTATTAAAAAATTCGAAATATTGGAATAATAAAATAATTATAATCCAATATATGCATCTTTTTTAAATATAATTTTAATTATGGATTGCTCAATATTCAAAATATGTATATTATATAAAAATTCATGTTTTAATTTAAAATTATATTGTTCTAGAGCAAACACTACTCTGTAAAGTCGACCGGCAAAAGTCGCGGCTTTCCCTATATAAACACATTGTTGTTGTTTCTCGTTGGCCGGCTAAAATCTTTCTGTAAATATGTAAAATTTTATTTTCTTCTTTAAGCTTCAAATCAGGTATTTCATATTTAATTATGTTCATCGGATCAAATAAAGTAAAATTTGATTTTTTAATTATTTTTAACACGACTGCAATTTAAATACTCATGTATTCCAATCCTTAAACAACCTAAGCAAATTCGATATCGAACAAATTCATCATAATATGTATGTTTTCATTGTTATTGAAGAAAGGTTCATCATTTATTTCCTTCCCCAACGTGTATTCCTGTTTATTGGTAAAGGTAAGTGATCTGAGTATGGTAGTTCTTCCACATATAGGCCATGTACGTAACCTAAGATCCCAGAGGAGACAATACAGTAGTCCACCAGAGAGGATTCTCGTGATGAAATAAATGTGTAGTTGCCGCTTCTATCACCTCTTGTTTTGCCGTTCAAAATTGTTAGTGAATTATTATACAATCTATCTATAAATTGTTCTGAATGTGAAGATATTACAGAGTCTTTAAAAGTACGTCTAATAGTTAAGAAGTAAGGTAAGTTTAGTGTATTATGAAGGGTTCCTAATTTCCCCGTTCGTGCATTCAAGTTACCAGGCAGCAGAACTTCATATTTTTCAGTTATTTTCTCCTCTATTTGGTATAGCAAGTTTTTGCAGTTAATCAAATAATGTTAATTTAGTGGCAAGTATGCGATAATCTTACACACTCGAACTTCACAGTCAAATCTCAGGCAAATCATAATCCAATGCTTTTCAATTTCGTCCCTTTCAATTTTGTCTTGAATAGTTTTTCTTATCCAAACTATAATTCCTCCCGAGAGTCTTCCCTTCTTGTGGTCTTTATGAGCAAGCGATTCGTACAGATGAAATCCTGTTAGTTTATTTTCCAGATAGTAATCCTTCCATGTTTCTGTTAGTGTGAAAATGCTGTAGTTTTCTAGATTTATGAATAGTTAAAATAGAAACAGTATTTTTTCTAGGCCATTAACGTTCCAACACCCCATTTGTGTCTTATTTTTTGATGGGAGAACAAATTTGTCTATTTACAGTAATTTACTTTGAAGTATTTATATTTAAAGAGAATTGGGGTTTTTGTCGTAGCTATAGAGCATTATCGCCCCCTTGGTTCAATATTCTACCAACTGTAACGTAATTATTGATTCCACCAACTATAAGTCTATTATCTCGTAGTTTAGTATATATTTTCTTATGTTGAATAGTTTATGGAAATTGAGAGAAAACTAAAATAAATGACTGCCAATAGTATTTTCAATCATGAAGATTTTGAGTATAAAGATCTCTAATGGGTCTATCACATATGTCAATGAGTTTTAACTTTCGATGTAAATATTGCTTTACAAGGTTGTTTTTTTGTGGGCTCATCAATTTCACTTTTCACAGCACTCGTATTGAATATTTTTCCCGAACGAGTTTACATCATCAGACAAGATGGTAAATAAGTCGATAATAGAACAATTGCATTTTATATAATTGTTAAGTTGTTGCGCTGGACACAAATGAATAATTTCCGTGGGTACATAGATTCTTTAGGACTCTTTATTTAAGCCTAATAAATAAATGAATTACAGAAGAATGTAAAATTAAAAAAAAAAAACAGAAATTACAAACTCACTAACTGCCGCAAAATAAAGGAAAACAGTAGAAGAACAGGAACAAAATTTGATAGAACCTTCTAGAATCTTTCACGAAATACACTGGCTTCAGCGGTATGCAGCAGCCTGATCTCTTGAGACCTCAGCTCGCGCTTGCTTCGAGCACACCATGTAGCTTCGTTATTCTTCTTCCAGCACGAGGTCTGCATCACTATATATCCAGAAGTAGATCTTTCCAGAATGCTCAAGGTTGGTCAGCCAATCAGAAAGCAGCCAGCACTAAGCCTTGCGTAATCGTTTTAAATTGGTCAATCATTTCTTCTCCGAATGTTCTACATTATTCTAGAACGTTTTAAAAAAATCTTTCCTGGAATGTGCTTTTTATAATCTACGTAACAATATTCAACCTATATATTTCCTCGGAATTGGTGGGGTCCAAATAACTTATCTTTGTTGACTGCTACTAAATGTCGTGTTTCCTTGCGCCAACCCTTAAAATGGTGTGATTATTACAGTGTCGTTGAAAATACACATTAATAAAATATTCTGAAAAAATATATATCAGTGAAAAATCATCAAAATGTTCAATATTACAGCGGTATGATAGATTGAACAGGCGAAACAATAATATATATATGATCCTGTCGACTAGATGTTGTAATGCAAAAGATCCTGTCGTCTCTTTGTGGTGATGAGTTTATCCTGTTGGATGAATGTAGCGTGGCGTGCTTGGTTAGATGCAGTCGTCATGGTAGGCAGGTTGGTTAGATGCAGTCTTGGTGACCACAATGGTCAGAGTGGTTGCAGGCGTGAATGGGATAGCACAGAAGAACGAGGTATGTTGGATGTCCCTCAAAGATAGCAGCCGGACGCCGGTCGAGTGGGGACTAATCTATTTCAGATCAAGAGATAAACTGGTGGTAATCCGACTATGTTTTTTGGACAGACGGTGTAATCGGAAATCTTTCTCCTGTCTGGCGCCAGCTGTCACTCAATCTAATTTTATTATTTCGTTTCGTATTACATGATGGCCAAACTGGCGAGTTGAATGGTATCTACAGTTCTGTTTGTTACACTATAATTATATTACATATGGGGCTATATGTAAACCTTGAAATATATTACAACAGTTTATGCACCGGGTGATGAAAATTAGCTAATGGTTATTGTAGATGAAAGCATAAGGCAATTATAACGGGGAAAATAATTTGTATACAAATTGGTTTGATATGATGGTTATAACTAGTAAAATAGGAGGTTGTAGAAATATAACATTGGGTATGCTTTGCTAAATAATAATAATGATTAAAAACAAAAAGGTTTTGAAAACTTATAATTGATTATAATTTCAAGCCCAATGTATAAAAATATATGAAAAGGATTAAATAAAAAGTAAAATATATGAGATAAATTTGGGTGATTGTATACATCATTGAATGTGACAATTAATATTAGAAAGTGCATTGACTTATGGGGTGAGCTATTGGATAGTCTAGAAAGGCGAAAATAGAATACACTGCTTCTGGTACTGCGATACAATGCGACATTACTTGATTGTAGGCATTAGTCCATCTACAGTATACTGAAGATATTTTATATGAGCTGTCCTATCAAATGGATTTGTAAATGGAAGGTGGGAACTTTGTCGAGAAAAATAATGAGAGGAAGAGTGATAGAGAGAGAGAATCGTTCTGTCGCCTAAGAAAATGAATGATTTGGCCGCAGTAAAGCAGTGGTGAAGGTTAATGATTGAAAAAAGTGAGTTGCCCGAATGTGAGAAAAATAAAATAAAAAGGGCTGTTGATCCTCGATATTTGGGCCGTGAATAATAATAAAATAATAATTTAACTAGCTGATGAAATTCGACTGTTGGGATGGTTACAGCGAAAAATAAACGTGATTAGCATGATTGTCTATATAAAAATTGCTGGACCGTGACAGCGGACGGTTGGCTTGGCAACACTTGAGCTGACGTCACTTCCTGTTGATGTAACCCTGCAAGCGGCATCGCCACGCTGACTTATTCTCTTTCTCCATGTTTACCATTTAATCTATATATATTCCCTTTACCTTGTAGTTAATTAAATAATAATTAACGTTGAGTACACATCTGTAAATGATTATACGCATTATTGACATGTGTCATTACATCACCATTTGTAATGTACTTTGTACAAACTAAGGATAAATAAATAAAACTCTGTAATATATTAAGAGTTGAGCTAAAGAGATAGAAGTGAAAAACGTCTAAATTCGAGATAGATGGAAGTCACAAAACAACATCTAAAGATAGATTGGAAACTGTCAGGACGGCGCCAGTTTAGAATTTCACCAGACGATCCACGCCCCTGTCGCCTAAGGCCCCCGTCTTAACCTATAAATACAGTCACTTGACAGTCACTTCACCATCTGCGTGAGCCCTCGTCGGTTGTACCCCAGGTCCACCTCATCCACCATGTAGACCAGTAAGAACTCTTCCTTCTCCATCTTTCGCTCCTAGCTCAACTTTTATCTGTTCACGGAACTTTCCTAGTCCACTGTGTCTTCGTTTCTTGTGTATGGACATTTCCAAGCTTTCCACTCTGCCTCGACCACGACTGCCTGTACTCTGTAAGAACTGTTACAGGTCTCCCAAGGTGCAGAGAAGTACTGGAAAACTCTCCATCCTGACTGTTCCTCTCGGTTAACACAATATAGGGAGAGTCGACAGGGACTCACACCATAGTTTAAGTCGACTAGATACCTCATCACATTTTAGTCGAAAGGATTCAACAAGAGGCTACCAGACCTCACCACATACATATATATACAAGGCCTTCATTGGTGGCGCCCACCGCGAGAAAGACTCCGCCACCGATAGACTGCGAGAGTTCTTTCTCACAGAGTGGGCAGGTCGAGGTGTTGGCTGGCATTACCCAACTCAAGACCAAGATCGTACTTGTAGAGCGAGAGAGATTCTGATTAGGTTGGTCGCCATCTTCTTCTAGCATTCAACTCTTTTATGGAGTAGACTCGTTGAAGAAACTCTCATGTTTGAAAAAAACATTTTTATGATTAAATATACTTATTGAAAATTCGAAACTCTTTTAGACGCGTAAGATTCTTTTGAAATTAAACAATTTCTACTGCCCTTACTGCAATGGAAAAATTAATGGCAGGGCTTGGCTCATCAGTGGTGAACCCTCCTAGCGGTTTCGCCCGTTTAATCTACCACACTGCTGTTATATTGCATATTTCGATCTTCCTTTCATAGTGATACTGTTGCTAAACTCTTGGAATGGGTATTTTAGATGAACTATGGACATAGGCTTTGAGGACATTAGAATTACATACAATTATAAGTATTAAAAATAAAAAAAGGCATATCCTGACCAGAAACACATGTGCTTTTCAGAAGGCAGAGAGCCATCTGGTGGAACAGAAATTAACTATTTGTTTTTAGCCTGCTCCCTGATATTTGGCCAACCCAATTTCTTGATAAATCAAGCAAAGCCATCCACGAACGCGTTTCGCGCTGTTGGCGCTCGTCAGCGTGGAGTAGGCTGTACCACTGCGAGCAAAAATATATTTGTTCCCAGTGGCTTCTTGAAAAACCAAGAAATGGGTATTTTAGGTCAAACTTGCGTAAATACGCCTAACACATAAAAATTCAATAGAAAAAAAGTATATAATATGCTATATAAGTATATAATATGCTTCGAACAAACGCTCTTCCGCAAATATCAAATTGAGTATTTTATTAGAACACGCCCTCCCATTAATTTTTCCATTGCAGTAAGGGCAGTAGAAATTGTTTAATTTCAAAAGGAATCTTACGCGTCTAAAATAGTTTCGAATTTTCATAAAATATGGCGCGCTAGTGCGTCAAAATATACTCATTGTTTCTATTTAAAATAATCTCTAAAATGTTATTATTTTCATCTATTAAAACAATAAAATTGTTAAACTAACCGAAATTTTGAGAGCATCTTGAAGTTCCTGGTACAGCCTCTCCTGGTATTCCGGTTGAGTACCCAAGGTATAAAGAGCCGAGGTGATGGTAGAGGCTGTGGTGTCGAAACCCACGGTGAAAAAAGTGACGCACTGGGCGAACATCTCTTCCTCGGTCAGTTCTGTAACACACTCACTCACAATACCTCCGCATTCTTTTTGGTTTCTCTGGCGGTTTTTTTTTTTTAATTTTGTACTTTATTATCTTTTATAAAATTTATATATGAAGCATATTTTGATAAAATAGTGTAAAAAAAAAGGTATATGAATATGATCCTATTTGATATGATTTGATTGGAAAGAGAGTGAAGATAACAGAAACTTATCAATGATTCTCTCAAATTAGTCAGATACTCTGTAACATTTTAAACGAACAATCTTTAAAATGGAACTCTTTTCAGTAAAGGTTTATTTTGTAAAAAATAAATGATCCTGAGAGGAGATTTTTACTTTTAAAACATGCGCATTACTATTGTTTTCAAATAACTCACTGTTGACAATTTCAAAGTTCTTAGGATCCTTGAGAACTTCCTTCTGCTCCTGGGAGATCCGCTCCTGCTCCTTCTCGAAATTCTTCTGAGCGTCAATCATCAGTTGGAGGAAGTCTATTCGCTTTTCGTTCTGAACATAACAAGATGTTATAAGTAAAATATATGCGCTAGTGAGCAATTTAATTCTATGTTTTTGCTATATTGCTGTAAATTTCCTCTTGTTAAAGAGCATAGTTTGGTTTTTGTTTTTCAAATTAAAAGTATCAGAGCACGCAATTGATAAGTTATTTTACCTTAAAAGAGTTCAGTTAAATATTTACTTTGACAATTCCTAATATAGTTCTTACCTCGCTTAAATTCTCCTTTCTTCTTTCTTCTAATATCTTATCGGTCAAATTCCGGAAAAAGGATGTATCGAAAATGTTGACGAGTTTGAGATCAGTTAGGTATTGCATAAATTTTGGAAAAGCAACTGTAAATCACACAATATTCACATATACGATAAAAATAATGTAATGGACATATATTTACTGATAAATGGAAAAATAAATTTGAGAGACTCGTTGTTGAAGAGTTTTCTGGCGTGAACCACGATGGGGTTGTTGGGGTCCTTGTGGGAGTTGACGCGGGTGGCGAAGGCCACGCTACTGATGACATCCATGGTGAAGGCGCTGATATTGCTACGTCAACACGAGAATGTATGAATATGATAGTGTATGGTATTTATAACTTATATTTCAATCAGATTTCTCGAAATATATTATTTGCCTTCACACAAAAATACAAAGAGCAAATTAAAAATACAAATAGCAATCGCTTTTAAAAACCCGAAACCAAGTTTGTTCGAACAGGGAAATATTATTCACTAGACGCATGACCCGACTTCGCCCGGATTCTTTTCAAGTGGATTTTTGTCCATACGACATTGTATTACCCGAATTTTATATTTTCTTAACATTTTAGTAATCGTAATAGAAGGGCGATACAAAAAAAAAAATATATATATATATGTGATGATTTAAGACCATGGAATTGTTGTAAATATTCCAGATATCTACTACCACATGTTCCACCACGTGACTGTATATAACTTCTTATTTACTGCAAATAGAAAGCCTCAACTAACATCAATCTGTACCGCATAAGAATCGAATAAAGTATAGCAACTGTACAGAATAACAGGAGAAAATTAAGGTTAAAACTAATCAGGCTTAGGTGAAAATAAGAGAGAAGGCCTAGCAAACCCAGTCCAACTTTTACGAGGTCGTTGCCCTCCTGGATAATAAAACTTCCCCCCCTGTTTACGTCAGAAAAGGGCAGCGACCTGTTAGGACCCGATCAGCAATAAAAGGAGGTCCCGATCCTCAGTTAGTCCAGTCCTTAGTTAGTCTTTGTTTCAGCACCAGTCTCCGCCGGACGCTCCGATATAAGGTGAACCCTTTCCTGCCAGAATTCTCCTCGTCCCATTCCTTCTTGACGTCAGACGCTTCTTAGTGGAATCTCTGTTTGCTTATTTCACCTTTGGCCCAGCTGTGTCGCCTTCCACCACGACTGCACGGTAGAGTTGACATCGAGGTTCGTCTAGCATCAGGTAACACTGGTCCCAGAGGTCCCAAGATATCACAGACTCCCCCGTCCGAAGAGCCGACAGGATTGTGGACGCCAAGGTACAAGTAAGCAAGTAGACCACTGTCTGTACAGAAAGATGGAACAGGGAAACGAGGAGGATTCAAAGAAGCCCATGGAGTCCGATCCAGACTACGAAAGTGGCGAAAACACCACTTTTCCAAAGAAAGAAACCACCCTGGGGAGGTTGACGACGACGCTACATCAGCTTTCTGCCATGACCGGACTATCGCGAGATGTGGAGCTACCGCGCTATGATGGTTCGTACGAGGCGCCGAGCTGCTCCACCAACTACGACGCCCAAGCAGATCGGGCCCAAATACAATACTCTACAAGACTGAGAAAGCCACCAAACCTCCTTCAAGCACCCCTCCGAGTTACCAACACGCGAGCGTATGTTACCTGCTCCCCCGACCATCTCTAAACCACGAGCCCAGCGCAAACAATGAACTCTGACTGTCCCAAGGATCCTCCAACCACGGCAAAAGACCAGGCCTGACCCGAAATACAAGACAGCACAACAGTAGGTTCCTCCATACATAATTTTTGTTGAACAATTGCTCGTTCGAGCTGAACTGTCCAATAATGTAAACCTACCTCTACTACTTGATACAGGAGCATCTATCGATAGGCAGAATTAGGCAGAATACTTTTAAAATAGTAGAAACCAGTTGGTGAAAGAAAATACCTGTCCACCCATTTAACTTAACTATTAACGCCATAGCTAATAATAGTTTCACAATAGATTATATCTTTTTAAACTTAAAAAATAGGTAACATAACGCATAATCTAAAATTCCATATCATAGATACACCCTTGCCTTTTGGCATATTATCAGTTAACTCTATAAAAAGATTTCTAATAATTATAAACTGTCCTCAGCTACTCCTGTATCAAGATAATGTACACTAACAACTACCTTGTACAAACTCACCTCGTGCAAGCAACACGTGTTCCATGGACAGGTTAATACAACTGTCCCATTTACTAAATCTTCCTTTCCTGGAACGGGTTGTTCACACGTGGTGAACTCCAACACTCTTACTTGGTCTCATTGTAATGTTCCTAATCCCATTTTCAACGCCCCTATGTCTTTTTATTTCATAGCTTTGGACAGAAGTAACCTAAGTGACAGCCTTCTAAAACTATTCCAATCTTTAAATTCCAACATAGCTATACTCCCTCGTCCCTTTTACATGCATAGTTAATCAGCGACAAATCTCTATCAACAAAATAAACAACATCCTCTCACATCACTTTTTCCAATAGACAACAATTTTAATGCGCGACTTAACACCCAAATCCAATTTCGAGCCACACAAGCTCCATAACGTCGCCCCACTAAACACACAAAAAAATCACATTAAGCGTGCCATATCCACTAACAATATAAAAATTATCGATATATGTGCGTACAACCAGCACCCATGACTTTAGTAAATTTGTTATTCATAGTGAAACAGGTTAGATTTTGTACAAAACAAAGACTTCACGTGACACCTTTTCATTTACAATTTTTTCGCTTCGTGTCACAGAGCCACACCACAAAACTCTTTCACTTTTCAGGCCAAAGACGCCTTCATCACGCCTGTGACACAACTCACCTCAAAGCGTGTCCACGTCGAAAGTCGCACTTTCACTCACTTCTAACCTGATATCACTGAATAACATTTTACCAAGTCCGCAACAACCTCGAAACACAACAACCATTCGACTTAATATCAATAGATAAAATATCCGGATTTTCGAAATACAAACACAATTCGAACAAATGCTTGAACACGGGATAATTACAACCCTCTGTATCTCCCTATGTCAGTCCCATAACGCTCGTCACCAAACGTGACATATCAAAACGCTTTTGTGTTTACAATTATAGAAATAAAATCTCCGAACGTAGTCCGAATTAACATACCCAATGTCACTAATTCATGGCCATCAGAAAACCAGGCGTTTCCAAAGGTGGGAGACAACCACCAAGCAAGCAGCCCCTCAAAGGGCTCCTGACCTAATTACACATCCGTCGTGACCCCCCCGGGACTCGCTAATAATAATTTCGAGGGGAGATGGACAAACAAACAGCCGACATCTTGTTACGACCCATCGTTATTGCCCGGTGTCACTCTAATGAATGTTCACCAGCTATGAAATCAAATATTAGTGCGTGCCTTTTACTATATACCGTTCTAATCCCTAAGCAATTAATCTACGCCGATGTCCTGTTTAGTTACAAATAACTTGCCTAACACGTTATTTTACATTTACTAACAAATCAGTTCACTAACAGAATAACTAAGTAATTCAATAACTAATCCCGCCTACTGACTCTAATGAATTAAAATATCTATTTTCTTTTTAGTAATGACCCAAAACCAAGTCACCAGGTCTAGATTCTCTCGCCCTCGATTAACTTGTTCACTTAACATCGACACTTAGATCCAAGGACAACATTTTACCTACAAAAATCACACACACCCACATAAGTTAAAAAAACCGACAACATTAGGACTCAGTGAGTTTCACAGTTGAAAACGATGTGATCCACGAGCCGCGTCAAACATAAAACAAATTCGATAAGTTAGAACAATTTAAATCTCTCTCCACTCATCCTAAAAACAGGAACAAACATTTGGCCTACTACTTTCCATTCTTTCCCGATATACAAACTTCTATATATAATCTTACTTGCTCTTCTCTCTCGATGAACATTTATTTTAAATTTTTCATTTCAACAAACAACAAACAACAACAAAAAGCCTTTATTTAGGGTCACTGACCCTATACAGGATTCACCAGAGGTATGCATAAGAACAAAGCAGTGAGACAAAGGAAATACGATATATACAGAAGAAAAAGAAAAAAAAACAAGAAAGAGAAAGAGGGAAGCAAGAAAAACAACACAAAAAGAGTAGCAGTAAGAAAGTGAGGAGTGAGTGTCACTTGGCCTTCTTCTGAGATATGGAAGTGTGGAAACCATAAAACGCCGTAGCAATATACTTATTCTGGGTCATATTGTCAATTAATGATGGAAGTGAAGCACAGAGTTGCCCAGTTTTGAGCATAAGGGTATTTCTTTCTTCTTTCAGAGCAGAGCAATCAAAAATATAGTGAGTGATTTCATTTTTTAGTTTTGAATTACAGAAGGTACAAATCGGGTCCTCACCGCAGAGCATCTTGATGTGGTTTTCTCCAAAAAAACTTGAAAGTATTCTAAAATGTGCGAGTAGTCTTACAACCGGGAAAGGAAAATCCCCTAAAAGATATCCCTCCGTCATGAAAGATATGTGAATGTCCTTGTAGTGAGAGTATAGCTTAGATTTATCCATTCTTGTAAGGTCATTTTGTATAGATTGGTCTGCCGCTGTTTTTAAGAGCCCTGTAATCGCGATCCTCAGCGTTTCAGGATCATCACAGGAAACAAGTGCAGGGGATCCATTATTGTTAAGCAGATTGGTGAGCTTTTTAATGAAACCGATGGGTGTGCCCGAAGCAGTAGACAGTTCCCGTGTTCTATTGAAACATATACATGGCAATCTGTCACTGCTCATATTCAACCTCCGCAGCCAATACTTCAGGGTTAATTTTAAAGCTGTTACACTCAATGAGATACGACCGGTTTCTAATCTGATTATGTAGCCTGGAGTGTATCTGGGCAAATTCAGGAACCTACGGATAAATATGTCTTGTATACTGTCCAGTAAGTCTTTATGCTCTGTTGCCCACAATGAAGCGGCATACATCAGGACAGCTCTCACTATTGTATCAAAGAGTTTGATAGATAAATTTATTGACTTTGCTTTTGATTTTATTAATATTGGGTGTGTGGCGTTAATTGCTGTAAGTGCTTTTCTTTTAAAGTAATTTGCCGGGTGAGTAGTTGTTATTGTTGGTGTCAGAGGGAATCCCAAGTATGTATATCTTGAAGTTATTGTTATGGGTTTATCATTCCAGAACCATCTATCCTTATTTGAGGGTTTACCTCCATTACGGAACACCATAATCTTTGACTTGGACTCATTTAGTGTCGTTAAGTTCTCATCGAGATATTCTTTCAGTATTTTGATCTTCTTTTGGAGGTTAATCCTGGACTCACCTATAATTGCTATGTCGTCGGCGTACAGCAATAAATGGATATCTCCAAATTCTGGCAAATTTACACTCGGCAGGTCTGAATTATTAAGTCCGTGATAAATAATATAAAGAGCAGTGGGGAAAGTGGTTCTCCCAAATTTTTCATTTCAATATCCTTTATATAATCATTATATAGCTCTTATAATTTTTTTTACGTCAACCAATCAGTTTAGATTATTGTAATTTTATTTTATTTTTCTTTACCAAAGCTTATTCACATTTGCTTTATGACTCTCTATTTTATAATCAACTTTACATTTTATCTTTCATATCTAATAATCTCAGGCTTATATTTCATGTTTATATCACTAATTTGCATTTGTCATTTTATATTTTCTCTCACTTCATAAATTAGATGTTATTTTCATTGTTTCATCTTCCGCTACCATGTTCAATGCTATCGAGTATATCATTGCTCATTTTTTTCATTTAATATGTTCACATTCTATTACCCCTTATATACTGCTATAATGTGTTAATCTTTGTATTATTCCATCACTATTTTTACCCTTTTTTTAAAAAGATTACTTTGCATTTAACTTCGCAATTCTATTTTCGATTTTTCAAATCCTTTAACGCTATATGCAAAGCCTTAATTTCGCAACTTCATATCTCAATGATATATTATTTTATAATCAAACTAAAAATCATGATCTAAAAACAGGGCAATCATCAATAACCTCTTAATCAACCACTTTAAAGGTAACGTCTTAATAAATACTAGCATTCCTTTTACGCAGGAACTTTTAACTCCTTCGCAGGCTAGACTTGACCTACTTTGATTTCGTAATTAACAATATTGACACACCGTCCCCCAGATTTACCTATCCCAACTTCTGGCTTGGACACGTGAAAATTGTATTTTTTTAAAATATATTCCAGGGCACTCTCATGCCACACGCTGACACATCTTTTTTTTATTTTACTCTTTTTCTCGCTAAGCCCCTGACGACTCCAATTAAAACTTTGATTTCTGGTCACTGATCTTCGCCCTCATTTATCCTGCATGCGTACGTCTTAACGACTAATTCATCAAACCCATAACAATCACCCTTATCTTACTCTTCGATTGTGGTACTTTAACTTTATTAGGTCCTTAAATTTACATGTGAAACATGGCCTTGGTTTTCCGCGCCGTGCACATTAAATGTGGTTTGGGACTTGAGTCAAGGTGACATTGCCTCAACCTAATCACAAATTACCCCTCAACCCTTTCTAACGCCCATCACGAAGAAATCATGATTTACCCATCCAATCATTTATATTTTTACCTATAATCATTATATGTTCTCTATTAAAGCTTTTATTCCTATTTTTATTTTTACTTGTATGTTTAGTATTAGTTGTTTATACTTTATTATCTCTTATGGATATACAGAAATCAACCCCATGTTATATACCAACTCATTTCAATTAATTTTTAAAAATTAATTCCTTAATAACAGTCTTCCTATTCCGCTCTCTTAAATCCCTCCATATGAACCCTCTCACATCCGGGGCCATCTGTGATGATTTAAGACCATGGAATTGTTGTAAATAGTCCAGATATCTACTACCACATGTTCCACTACGTGACTGTATATAACTTCTTATTTACTGCAAATAGAAAGCCTCAACTAACATCAATCTGTACCGCATAAGAATCGAATAAAATATAGCAACTGTACAGATAAAAGGAATGGAGAATAAGAGGAGAAAATTAAGGTTAAAACTAATCAGGCTTAGGTGAAAATAAGAGAGAAGGCCTAGCAAACCCAGTCCAACTTTTACGAGGTCGTGGCCCTCCTGGATAATAAAACTTTCCCCCCCTGTTTACGTCAGAAAAGGGCAGCGACCTGTTCGAACCCGCTCAGCTATAAAAGGAGGTCCCGATCCTCACTTAGTCCATTCCTTAGTTAGTCTTTGTTTCAGAACCAGTCTCCGCCGGACTTCCGATAAAAGGTAAACCCTTTCCTACCAGAATTCTCCTCGTCCCATTCCTTCTTGACGTCAGACGCTTCTTAGTTGAATCTCTGTTTGTTTATTTCACCTTTGGCCCAGCTGTGTCGCCTTCCACCACGACTGCACGGTAGAATTGACATCGAGGTTCGTCTAGCATCAGGTAACACTGGTCCCTGAGGTCCCATATATATGAATGTATGTCTGTTTATCTGTACTCGATAGAGATTCAAAAACCATATATCCAAAGGCCGTGAAACTTTGGGAAGTTGTTTACTCTACTCTTTACCGGGAAGGTTTTTGGTTCGAATTTGATTTGAAATAAATATTCTTTGCGATTCTTTTGCAAATTTTCTAATTTCACTCGCACGCAGCGCTTCTCGCGGCATCGGATGAAATTACATTTATAAATTGTAAAAATGCTAAAATGTGTTTCAAGTATAAAAAATTTAATATTTAATTTGAGGATTTAGTAATATAATTTTACAATGACGCTGTAAAAAATACTTGAAATTTCAATATTATTATATAATATAATAAAACACCTTATTTAGAATTTAATAAATGTTTTCAAAAAATTATGTGTTTCAAAGATATATATATAAACCTATATAACAATGTATCAGAATCGTTAGAATCGTTTTAGCAAATGTTCGTTAGGCAAACTTTTACTCGGCTAAAAACCGGGCGAAGCCGGGTACATTCGCTAGTCATTAATATAATAACACCTAAGATATAAAGCTCCTGCTAAAATATGGAAATAAAAATAAGAACAAAGCAAACAAAGGATTCTCTGGTTATAAAACATATTTGAAAAAAACAGAATATATTAATAACAACTTTTAATTTGAAATAATTAGTAATCACGCCACTATACCTCCATATTATATGATATATATTTGATATAATTAAAACATATATATATTTAAATATGAGAAAGTTGCGATATACTTTTATAAAAGTTTTTATATATGTAAAAATAATATAGAATTGCTTTAAAATGCCTTCCCCCGACCAATAATGGGTTAGAAACTGCCCCAGTGTTTTATTTCAAAACAAATCTGAAAATTATTTCACAATTTTTACGGATTAATATGAAAATTACGAGGTCAAAACTTACTTTAATTCCTTCCAGCCTTAACTCTATTTTGTGTCATATTATGTATATTGTCATATATTATGTAATAAAAAAAAACTTATACGGAACAAACAAAACAAACATTTAATCTTTTTTTAGGCAGGTGACTAATAAAAAGGTAGAGACACCTTATCAAGGTCTTGCAAATATTTCAATAGTTCAACTTCATTGAACAATGTCTTTAGCAATTTGTGTGCTTGAACCTTTATAGCATAAAAGTAAATATTGTTGTGAAATATTAATACACAAGGACACTCCAATAATTTACCATTGCAGTATGGCTAGTAGGAAACATTTTTTTTTTTTTTAAATCGTGCTAAATTATTTCATTTATTTTAATCCAGATTCATGTGCCCATGTACTTCCTTATATCAAATTAAATTAATAATGGCTAATTTTCGCGCAACATGCTATCGACTGGAGTATAACATTTCTTGCTATAATTTAAAAAAATAGATTAGCACAGTAGAACATAAACACTATATATAAATACTTACTTTTTGACGTCAAAATCAACTCCATCTCGGATTTGGTCTTTAATATTTTCAATCAGAGAACTCGCACATTCATTGATTACAGGCACCATCTGTACATACACACAACTCTAATAGAGCTCCACTTTCTATTCTTGCATAATACTTAAAAACCCGATTGTAATGCAATAAAAAGGTGATTCTTAATACTTATCATAGACCTTTTAAAAAGGTGAACAATTTATTATAATACAAGGGTCACTCCAAAGGTTTTTGCAATCAAAATTTAAAAATAAAAATATTAAAAAATAAATTATACCATTAGAACCTACATGCATTTTTTACCTAACATAATTTTATTTTTGAATAGTAACAACAATGACTCATAGAGGGTGCGCCTTTGTTTACAGCGGCAGCGGCAATTTCTAAACATTAAATCAGACACAATGGAGTTGAGTGTGAATACTTTGAGAAAATCTAAAAATTTGAATGTTTCAGCTTTAATAAAAACAAGTTATTGCAAAACCTTTTATAGTGACCCTTGTATTATTATGTACTAGTTTTCTCCGAAATATTTTCTTAAAAGTTGGTCTGTAATTTTTTATTAGATCGGGTATTTATTAAAAAGTGGGAAACACGTTATCTCTCATGAACTGCGTTGATATTGAAGGCATAATTCTAAATTATTCGCAATACTTTTGTAATGGTCTCTCCTTACGTAAAAGGATGTTTTCTAAATTATGAAACAATTTATAATTAGTTCACTGTAGTCAAAAAGGTTTAGGACAGTTTTAGCATTTGATATTGATATTATAATACTTTAAATAAATTTAAAAGAATTGTATATGTATAAAAATATGCTGAGATTACACTTACCCTCTTCATCTTGCCTGAAGAGAAGGTTGGAGTTACCGCATTTCGGATTTTCTTCCACGTCTCGTCGCGAGCGACAAATAGCATGTTCTTGGAAACATCATCTACCAGGAACGGCTGCCACTCAGAATCCATTATAAGTCCATGACAATTTGTCCAAATCGATTTATATATCAAAATTTGTATACAAAGAGTAGAGGAATAATTCAGATGACACAATAGTGAAAAAAAAAACATATCCTATCACACTACATCTAACGGAATAATTACACTATTTAACACGATTTTTGTTCCTCAGTTCTTAGTATGCTTTTCTGTTATATTAGAATACAATTGAAATATAGAAATTATATACTTCAAACTTCGGTTTTGAGTCTAGAATATCTACAATGATTACAACATTCTGAAACTATTTACTTCCAAACATACTTCCTGAATACCTGGAAGCCTAAAATTTTGTACACTTGCATTCTGGTCGGGCTTGAGTGAGTGTGCACATTTTAGGCTTCTACGTCGTCTGGAAGAATATTAAAAATTGAATTACAAGATTCTTGGATAGTTTTTTTTACATACTTTCAGACTACGTAGAAGCCTAAAAATGTATACATTCGCTTAATCTTGATGAAAATGATTATGTACAAAACTTTAGAATTATAGCTAGTTAGAAGGTATGTTTTGTATAAAAAAGTTTTAGACGGTTGTAATCAATTTTAATATGCCTCCAGACCACCTAGAAACCTAAATATTCGCACAATTCGCTCAATCATAATGACAATGCTAATATGCAAAATTAGACGCCTAGATCGACGAGAAGTATTTTAATTTAAAATTTGTTTTATTTAACGCATTGTGATATTTTTGTTATTTTGCCTTTCTTGTGTCCTTTTCGCATTTAAAAAAAAAAAAAAAGATGTCCTAGACTAAAAACCGAAGTTTGAAGTATTTCAGTTTTTTTTTTAGTTGTTTAGTTTTAGTTGTATAATTTTGTTGTAAATATGCGTAGTTAACCAATCAATCCTTTTAAATCACTAATATAGGATTAAATTATAAATTCTATATAATGTGAAAACTAACAAATGTGTAATCTTTCCTCAAGTAATTGAAAATAAAAGCTACTTGACGGTAAATATTTATCTTTTTTTATCACGACTGCACCTCAACCCTTTATCTTATCGATCCTTTGTCTTATCAAGCCTAATCTAACAACAACACAAAATATTCATAACAATAAGTCGACAGGATTACCTGAATTTTCAACCTAATTGCTCTATATATTATTCAAATTTCATAAAACTATTTTTACAAAATGTCTCGCAAACAAAGGAATGTAGAATATGCCATGACGCCAAATCCAAGTACTATAGAAATACCGAAATTTAATGGTCAAAATTTAGACATAATATCTTGGCTCAAATTCTTTAACAAAAAATGTTTACAGAAACATCTTGATGAAGATTTTAAACTAAATAATATTTCAAATTATTTCGAGGGAGAAGCATTCAGTTATTACATAGAAGAACTACAAGATATATATAATTGGGGGGAAATTGAACAAAAATTAACATCATATTTCACAATTAAAGATTCAAATTTATTTAGTAGGTTTCTAAATTTAAAATATAATGATAATAATGATCTTGAACAATATTTTAAAGAAAAATCTGCCTTAGCCAATAAACTTAATCTTGAAAAAACACTTTTACTAGAAGCACTTACAGATGGAATGCCAGATCACCTAAAAAAATATCTAATAGCTGCAAGAGTACAAGAACCTTCAGAATGGTATAAAATCACAACCCAATTAAAATTATCAACAAATAAAGAAGAAGAACCCCAACAACCCTCTACCAGTACAAGCACTCCAGTAAAAAAAATTAACTCCAATTCCTCCAAAGCTCATCAATACCAGCCTTTTCCCAGGACAGCAGCAGCAACTCACCACCAGCAAGAACCCCACAAACCCATAAACCAGCCTCCATACCCCTGCAAGATATGTGCATCTCACCAGCTACCCAACCAGATCCATTTCCATAGAGACTGCCCACTTAAGAACAATAATCATCCGAAGCGCATCAATCCAGGTAGAACATTATTACTTTTTTCTGTATTTATAAACCAAATATCCTTACCTTGTGTACTTGACACTGCATCATCTATTTCCATTATCCCTTTAAAATACTTAAACCATATTTATTATAAAATATTAGATAATTCCCCAAAAGAAAGAATAGGTCAGGTAGAAGGATTTACTTACCTACTTAATATTGGTTAGGCTTAGCTTAGGTAAAATTACAAAGTATCAAGAAATGTTTTTTTTTTTGTGATAGTCCAATAGAATATCTTATTTTAGGTTTACCAACATTTTATATATTTAAGTTGCAAATAGATTTTTCAAAAAACCTTCTTTTCCAAAATTATAAATTCTTGTATTCTTTTAATCCAAAAACTGATAATCAGAAGTCATATGCCACTACCCTATGTATTCCAGACCCATACTATGTTAAAAATTCATCTCTTTTAAATATTAACCCATTGTGTAATTTCAATTCTTTTGATATACCAAATACAAATGTTAAACTTATAGATCCTAATTCAAATCCCATTATTGATTTTAACTCATTTCACAGTATGCGACAACCGGACTCTATAATAAATTATAATTCATATTTAGACTTTAGTAAAGTAGATATTAATCCAAATTTCTCAAATCAAACAATTTCAGATATATTGCATAAATATAAGAATGTTTTCTCTAAACACAACTTTGATATAGGACACATAAAGATTAACCCAATTTGCATATCTCTTTTAGATAATATTCCCATAGCACAAAAGCCATATAGGACATCTTTTTACAATAATGCTGAAATACAAAAACAAATAACTGAATTATTAAAATATGATATTATTAGACCCTCATCTAGCCCCTATAGTTCTCCTGCATTATTAGTGAATAAAAAATCTGATGCCCCAAATCACCCCACAAGACTCTGTATAGATTATAGGAAACTTAATCAAAAAACAGTTCCAGAACATACACCAATTCCACTTATAGAACAAATTATAGATAGGTTATCACAGTCAAAAATATACACTATTCTAGATGTTAAAAATGCATACTGGCATATACCCATAGATGAAAAAGATAGACATAAAACCTCCTTTGTAACACAATTAGGATGTTATGAATGGAACAGACTTCCATATGGTCTAAAAAATGCACCTTCACAATTTGAAAGGATTATGAAGTCAGTTTTCACTAAACATAACATACACTATGCCTTAAATTATTTTGATGACATTATTATACACTCCAAAACTTATGAAGAACACATTAAACATTTAGATGACATATTAGGTATATTCGAACAAGAGGATATAAAGCTGAATATCAATAAATGCAAATTTTTACAAAAAGAAATACAATTCTTAGGATACACTATTAACTCAGGAAAATATACACCCAATAACACAAATATTGAAGCAATTTTAAAATTAAATAGACCATATAATATTAAAACCTTACAGAGATTTTTAGGCACCATAAATATTTATAATAAATTTATTCCCCATTATGCGCAAATTAGGGCACCTTTGAATGAACTTTTGTTAAAAAATGCTCCTTGGCTATGGAGTGCGAAACATGAACAAGCCTTCCAAACACTTAAAAATTCACTCATATCACAACCTGTACTATATATTTATGACCCATCAAAACCATGTCATTTATTCACAGACGCGTCAAGTCTAGGAGTAGCAGGAGTTCTTAAACAACCAGATGAACAAGGCATTTTACACCCCATAGGTTATTTTTCAAGAAAACTTCACCCATATGAACAGAATTATACTGCCTCAGAAATTGAAACATTAGCTATCATTAATTCAGTACAAAGGTTTCATACATACCTACACAACATACATTTTACCTTGCACACTGATCACTTACCTTTAAAATGGATCAAAAATGTAAAAAACCCACAAGGTAGATTATTTAGATGGTCCTTAATCCTATCTCAATATAGCTTTGACATAAAACATATTAAAGGATTAAATAATATAGAAGCAGACATGCTGTCAAGAGCACCTGTCTCATTTTACCTAACATATAATGAGTTAAAAGAACACCAAACAACAGAACAAATTAGTAGTGCTAAATTTAAAATACAAAATGGCCTCTACATTATTAATAGAAGAGGTTTTAAAAGAGCTTATGTACCACAGACACTAAGACAGAAATTATTAAGCAAAGTACATACAAAGCATGGACATATTGGAACAACTCAAATGACTAAAATAATTTCTCCACACTATTATTGGCCACATATGACTAGGGATATTGCTAATTACACCAAACATTGTGAAACTTGCCAGTTTAACAAGTCTAGGGATAACAGAATTGTTTATGGACCACTACAACAGATGCCAATAGCCACACACCCAAATCACATTTTTTCTTTAGATACATTGGGCGGGTTACATAATTATCGGACAACTAGACACAGTATCCATATGATAGTAGATCACCATAGTAGATTCCTTTGGGCTTTTCCAACAAAATCTGTATCAACTGATTCTTATATAACTTGTTTGAGAAATTTATTCCAAATTAATAAACCTCAAATATTAATAACTGATAGAAATGCAGCTTTTCTTAGCAGAAAATTTAAACACTTTTTAGATAGAAATAATGTTAAGCATCTACTCACCAGTTCCCATCACCCAGAAACAAATGCAAAAGTAGAAAGACTAAATTCCACTATCATTAATAGGTTAAGATGTGAATATAATGCTAATTTAAAGATTCCTTGGACAAAATATATTCCTAAAATTACTGAAAGCTATAATGAAACAGTACATACCACAACAGGCTTTACACCTAAATTCTTATACTATGGAATACAACCACAGTATATAGAACATTGCACAGAAACACATACACCAATAGAAAAGGCAAGAAAATTAGCCATAGAAAGAACCATAAAATCCCATGAACACAGCAAACAACTTTATGATATTAAACACCCAGAACCCATTTTTAAAGAAGGAGATCAGGTATTAGTAGAAACCTTTATTTATCCAAACACTGGTAAATTAACACAAAGATATATAGGCCCATTTACAATTTTAAAACAACTTTCTCCAGTCACATATGAAATTAATAAATCCAATTTACCCTAAAGAAAACAAACAGAAATTATACACTCAAATAAGCTTAAATTATTTTACCCAGAAACAGATTTTTTACTTCACTATAGCACTAACATAGAAAATGACTTTATAGTAAACCAAAATTCTAACACAAAGTTAATAGATATTGATGATAAACCATGTTTTTTACAGGAAGGTCATATTTTGGACATGGACAATGAAAAACAAATATCAGCACCAATTCTTAAGCCTTCACAAATAACTTAATGTTATTCCATACATCTATTAGCGTTTCATTACTCAACCATGTAAAAATAACATTTTCTACTGCTTTTGATACTTTGAAGTGTAACTACCATAATGTCATAATTACTTAATTTTTAAATACCTTTTTTGCTTCATATCCATTGTGCTATATATCGCCTATTAATACTTCTTATATAAACTTTTATTATAATTTCATAATTGTATAAATTATTTGTAAACAAACTTTCTTTTGTTTATTTTGAAAAAATGTGCGTATTGATTTTTATTGTTTCATTTTTAATTATTTCTATATATTTATTGATTTCGTTTAATTAATTATTTTTAATTACCAATTTTATTTTAAAATTTTAATATTTTAAAATCTTTTTCACAGGGGGGAAATATTATATAATCTAAAAATATTATATAATCTAAAAACCTCAAATATTTCTATATTTTAAAAAATATATACTTTATTTTATTCATTGATAATTTTATTTTTTGTTATCATCGTTTTTAGAAAGACTTTCAGTTTTTTTTTAGTTGTTTAGTTTTAGTTGTATAATTTTGTTGTAAATATGCGTAGTTAACCAATCAATCCTTTTAAATCACTAATATAGGATTAAATTATAAATTCTATATAATGTGAAAACTAACAAATGTGTAATCTTTCCTCAAGTAATTGAAAATAAAAGCTACTTGACGGTAAATATTTATCTTTTTTTATCACGACTGCACCTCAACCCTTTATCTTATCGATCCTTTGTCTTATCAAGCCTAATCTAACAACAACACAAAATATTCATAACATATATATATGTACGATTTAATTAAAGGGATTTATATACAAAATTAAAATACATAATTTTATTTGCAATTAAATAGTTTATTTTCTCAAAATTATATACAATTAATAAATTCCAAAAAAATTGACATTTAATTTTACAATCCAGAAAATATAATGGGATTTCTGTGGTTGTTTATTGGATGACAAAAAAGAAATATTTGGTTCAATTGACGTGGTACGTAATTTAAGTTGATCTTCCAAATGAACATCACTTATTTGACTTCTTAGGCGGGTTTTAATTTGAGTCATGTATGAAAATGTTGCCTCGCAGCAATATGTACTTCCAAAACATGAAAGAATTCTTCGTGCGTGTTGTCTTAGACGAGGATAAATAACTGCAGTCTTCCATATTTCAATAGGATCTTTTTTTTTTAATCGAATTGTGATTTAAAGATATTATCTTTTCCTATCTCAAATAATTCCATTTGATATTCTTTGGGCGCTACGTCGATATCAACAATGTGTGGTTCGAAAGTTAATTTAAGTGCGAGAACATGTTTTTCAAAATCTGAGAACCTTTTATTATATTCTTCAATTAATATATCCAGAACAGAAACATACCCATCCAAATTTTGATGGGGAATAATTTTGTTTCATCATAATTTCCGATAACTGTGGGAAATGTTCTTTAGAAATTTCTAATCGACCTAGCAAAGATTTAAAGAATAAAAGTTTTTTATCGAAAAGCTTGAATTTTTTGCCACATATCGTATATATATATTTAGTTTTTCCCTGCAAGTTTAAATTCAATTCATTTTGCTTCATTGTCATGTCACATAAAAAGGCAGCATTTCTACAAAATTCTTTATCTGATAAATCGCAATATTTATTTTGTTCTTCAAAAAATGTAACTATTTGTTGACGCAGGGTGAATAATTTTAGCAAAACCTGTCCTCTTGATAACTAACATATTTTGCTATGATATGGTAAGTCTCCATTGAATGTGTCATTATTATATCACGAAATTGACGATGACGCATTGAATTTGATCGAATAAAATATACACAATACCAATAATATTTTCTAAAGTATCGTTCAAACTAGCCGACTTAGCACATAGGTTTTGTTGGTGCAAAATACAATGAAAAGAAATCAAGTTTTCTAAATTAGCATATTCTTTTTTTAATAACGAAATTAAACCTTCTCGCTTTCCAGCCATGGCTGGTGCACCATCGGTACACACACTTACTAAATTATTTATATTTAACCCTGCTTCGCAAATTTTTATTTTGAAGTTCTCCAAGATGTCTATTCCTCGTGTCCTGCCTGGAAGTGTTCCTAATGCAAGAAACTTTTCAAAACATCGAAAATCCTCAGTAATAGCTCGAATAAAAGATAGAACCTGTGCTGAATCGGTATTGTCTGTGGATTCATCCAATGCTATGGAGAAATATATATTTTCTTCTTTAATAATCTTTTGCAGAACTGTTGTTTTATATTTGTAGCTAATTCGTGTTGTCGTTCGGTGATGGTTCCTCTTGAAAGAGGTAATTGTTTGTATTTATCTACTTTTTCTGGATGTAAGCATTTGACCACTTCCACAATACATTCTTTTATCATTTCAACGTCGCTAAATGGTTTTCCCCGTTTTCCAAGAATGTACGCTACTTTGTATGTTGCTTCCGTGGCGTTATTATTTTGTTGAAAGAACTTATTGAAAGTTTGTTGCCGGTGAAGCTTTTCATTTTTAAGTTGTTGTAATATAGTTTTACGTGCTTCTCCTTCAATAATTGCATATTTATGACTCGAATGAGTCATGTAATGTTGTTTAGCATTATACTTTACAATTGTAGTTATAACTGTACTACATAAAAAAACAAACCATTTTATCTTTGGAACTAATTAAGAAGTATTGCAATTCCCATTCTTCATTAAATAATCGATTCTCGTCCTTAAGAGTTCTTTTTTGTTTTAAGACATGATTCTAAAATTAAAAGATATATGGAAATTTATACATAAAAAAGACCATGCCGCACATAAAATTGTATTTTGAAAATACGTGAGAAATGGACTGAAACCAAAATCCACATTTTTTTACATAAGTTTACTTTCACACAGAAAATTAATTATATTAATAATTGTTCAACTGATAAAAAATTTTAAATTATGCAATGATTATTAAAATTTAAAATTAATTTACCCGTATTTTACTACAGTACAATAGAAAACATTGTTCGATGTTTGTAATATGTATGTGCTGAGAACATGTACGAGAACATCTACTTATGTTTTCCCACGTGACGCAGCGGAGCGTGACCTTGCCAGCACGGGTGAGTCAGTTGTTGTTTTGCTCGCTGTATTAATGGACATTAAAACATGGTGGCAGCGATAGCTGGATAAAATACGAACCCGTATATTGCAAAATATCGATTTTTGTGTACCTTGGAAGATAATTCAACATGGCTCAGATTCAACCTCCAGAAACTTTCGACTTCTCGACTCCCAACGAATGGCCCAAATGGAGGAAGAGATTCGAACGATACCTCGTGGTCAGTGGAATGAAGAAGAAAGAGGAGGCGGACAAGATCGATTTGTTCATGTACTTGATGGGCGACCGCGCGGATGATATATTCAGGACCTTCAAGTTCGGAAAGGAGGAAGAGGCAACGAAAATTGATTCCGTCCTCAAGGCGTTCGACAGCCACTTCTGTGTCAGAAAGAATATTATCTACGAACGTGCGAAATTTAATTCAAGAATCCAAGAGGATCGGGAGCCAGTGGACGAATTCATCACTTCATTGTACAAATTGGCTGATAGTTGCGAATTTGAGGGTCTTCGTGAGCAGTTGATCCGTGACCGAATAGTGGTTGGAGTGAGGGACAAAGCTTTATCTGAAAGAATGCAGTTGGACAGCGAACTGACTTTGGAAAAGGCGGTGAAAATGGTTCGACAGCAGGAAGCCGTTCGACAGCAGCAAGTCGACCTGCAGCGTCCCTCAACAAGCCAAAAGGTCAATCAGGTGAAGTTCAACTCGAAGAAACAATCACCGAAACAACAACAGCAGCCTTCGAGGAAGAAGGAGAAGTCAGCCATAACAAGATCACGATGTATAAAGTGCGGAGGTTTCACCCACAGGGAAGGACAGGCTTGCCGTGCTGAAGGACAAAGATGTAACCTATGTTCAAAAACAGGCCATTTTGCAAATTGCTGCCCAGATAAGCAGGCGAAGACTGCGGAAGTCAAAGCTGTTTCTGAACTTGATGAAGAAATTGGTTTTCTCCTGGAGGTCTCAGCTGTGGAGGATTCATCTAATCTCGATGATGATGAAGGCGAGTGCAGGAGGCGATGGACAGCAGAAATCCAAGTGAACGGGAAACAGCTGAAGTTCAAGCTCGACTCCCAGGCGGATGTTACATGTGTTCCTCTGTGTCTCTTCAAGAAGATAATGGGACAGCAACGACTAGTGAAAAGTGATATCAACCTTAGAGCTGCTGAATTCTCCGAACTTCAGACTGTGGGTATGTTTTTATCAACGCTGCGAAATGGCAATTATCAAATCAAGGAGAAGATTTATGTCATTCGTCGTTTGAGTGAACCTCTTCTGAGTCGCCGGGCATGTGAGCTCTTGAACCTGGCGAGGCGGATTGAAGTGGTTGCGACGAGAATTAACCCGATCAAGGAATTTCCCGAAGTATTTGAAGGACTGGGACAGATCGGAAACCCTTACGAAATCAAATTGAAACCTGGAGCAAAACCATATGCTGTGCATACTCCTCGACGGGTACCAATACCTTTGATGGAAAAGCTCAAAACAAGATTGGAAGAGCTCGAGAAGGCGGGAATCATAGCACAAGTTAACGTTGCGACTGAATGGTGTGCACCGACTGTGATTGCTGGTAAACCGAATGGCGACATACGACTCTGTGTGGATCTCTCAAGGCTGAACGAACATGTACAGCGCGAAGTGCATCCCATGCCAGTGGTGGAGCACATGCTGGGGCAACTGGGGGAAGCAAGATTCTTTTCGAAACTGGACGCGAACAGTGGCTTTCACCAGATTCCGTTGAGCCCGGACTGCCAGCATTTAACGACCTTCATCACTCCTTTTGGGAGATATAAATATTGCAGAATGCCATTTGGAATCTCACTCGCCCCAGAGTATTTTCAGAAAGTTATGTCAATAATCTTGCAAGGCATGGACGGTGTAATGTGTTACCTGGACGATATCCTGATATTTGCCTCCGACTCCAAGACTCACGATCGAATTCTTCGTTTAGTGCTCCGAAAACTGAAAGAGGCGAAAGTTACACTAAACAAGGCCAAGTGTGTCTTCGGCGTGCCAAGAATTAACTTTCTTGGGCACATACTGGATGAAGACGGTATCCGACCAGATCCAGCGAAAATCGAAGCAGTGGCGAAGATGCCTGCTCCGACCGATGTTCATGGCGTAAGAAGATTTATTGGCATGGTGAACCATCTGGGACGCTTTGTGGAAAATTTATCTGAAATCGTGGCTCCACTGAACCAGTTGTTGGTGAAAGGTCAAGACTTCGTTTGGGATTGCAGCCAGGAGCGAGCATTCCGAAAGTTGAAAGAATTGCTCACGACTCAACCCATCTTGGCAGCATACGACGTCAGGAAACCAACTATGGTGTCATCCGACGCATCTTCATACGGCTTGGGAGCGGTACTGAAGCAAGAAGGTAAGAATGGAATCTGGCGACCTGTTGCTTATTCTTCTAGAACTATGACACCTACCGAAAAACGATATGCTCAGATCGAGAAAGAGGCTCTCGCAATTACATGGGCCTGCGAACGTTTTCAAGATTTCCTGCTTGGAAAGCGTTTCCGAATTGAGACCGACCATAAGCCTCTCATTCCTCTATTTTCGACGAAAGAATTGAGTTCGCTGACCCCAAGACTGCAACGTTTCCGAATGCGTATGATGAGGTTTGGATTCGAAATAGTGCATATCCCTGGAAAGGAGCTGCTCGACGCCGATGCATTATCCAGACAACCACTTCTTACAACCGAGGGAGGTGAAAACGAACGGCAAACCTCAGCGCATATAAATGCAGTTCTCTCGAGTATAACCGACAAAGACGAGATGTTGACGAAGATTTTTGAAGCTCAACAAGGAGATACGACCCTGAAAGCAGTAGTCAACTACCTTGAGAAAGGCTGGCCAGATAAGAAGAAAATGTCACAGGCTCTGCTCTCTTATTGGCATGTCAAGGATGAACTCGGCGTTCAAAATGGACTACTGATGCGTAGCTGTCGTCTTGTTATTCCAGCAAGTATGAAACTGGAGATCCTAGATAAGTTGCACGCTGGGCACTTCGGGATTACAAAAACAAGACTTCGCGCACGTGAGACGGTATGGTGGCCTGGAATTTCGGAAGAGATCGCGGAAACAGTCAGAAAGTGCAGTGTTTGTATCCAGGAAGCCGTCTCAAAACATGAACCTTTGATACCAACCAACTTTCCTACACGACCGTGGCAAAAGATTGGAATGGATTTGTTCAAGTTCGAGAATAAGTGGTATCTAGTCGTAATTGACTATTATTCTCGATATCCTGAAATGGTTCAGCTGGATCGGCTCACAGCCAGTGTGGTGGTGCGTAGTTGCAAATCCATATTTGCCCGACATGGAGTACCAGAAACTGTTGTAAGCGATAATGGGACGCAATTTGGAGCTGCTCGTGAATTTGCAAATTTCGCAAGGCAGTACGGATTCACACATGTCACTTCAAGTCCTCGATTCCCGCAGAGCAATGGGATGGCAGAAGCAGGTGTGAAAATTGCTAAGTTGATCCTCAAGAAAAATCAAGACCCATCGCTTGGACTCCTGGAGTATCGATCGACCCCTTTGGAGAACGGTTACAGCCCTGCTGAGCTTCTCATGGGACGTAAACTCCGAACGACCTTGCCAATTGCACCAGAGAATCTTAATCCAAAGTTGGTGGACTCTCAGGCCCTGAAAAGAAAGGAGGGGAGAAGGAGAAAGGATATGAAATCCAGATATGATCGACGCTGCGGAGCTACGGACATGGAGGAGCTATCCGAAGGTGACACGGTTTGGATTGCAGATATGCGAACCTGGGGGATTGTAAAGAAGAAAGCATCGACACCAAGGTCGTATATGGTTGATACTCCAGTTGGGACTTTACGTCGAAACAGGTTCCATCTACGAAAAGGATATGCAGTGCAATATCCAGCCGACCCATCGACGCCGACCTTTTCGGGGGAGGAACTGGTTGAAAATGAAAAGACCCCAGTTGTGGATTATCCCTCTAACGACTCAGAAGACGGCCAGATAAGAACCCGGAGTGGACGAATTGTTAAACCTGTGGATCGCCTTCATTATTAATTATATTATGCATTTAAAGTTTGTAATGTATATATATATATTTCAAGTCTTAAAAAGGGGGATGTGCTGAGAACATGTACGAGAACATCTACTTATGTTTTCCCACGTGACGCAGCGGAGCGTGACCTTGCCAGCACGGGTGAGTCAGTTGTTGTTTTGCTCGCTGTATGAATGGACATTAAAACAATGTATTATCTTACAACTTACCTTATTAAAAAAATAAACAACCATTTAGTAAAGTTGATACAGTTACACACCGGCAATTCGTTGCCTCGACGTTACTTGGACGTTACGTTTAGTTTTAGTACTAGTGTTGACCGCAAATCGGCGCTGCCGATATAGTGGTATAGTTAGGAACTTCATTTTTAGCACGACACTTGAATTACTCTTAGAAATTTACATACTTACATTTACTATATTATATATATTATATAATATATGACACATTGGTATTAGATATTTTCAATAAAATAATGAAAGTAATTGAAAACTGCGAAACAAAAATTATAATTTTGAATTTATGAAAAGGCCACAACTTGGGCAAGAAAAGGCCACATGCGGCCTTAAGGCCGCACGTTCGCCACCCCTGCTCTAGCTGAACGAACGTGTCAGAAGTGGTTTGCACGGTTCAAAAGTGGCAATTTTGATTTGTAAGAAAAAGAAAGACCCGGAGCGACACCCAAAATTGAGGGTGAATAATTAGAGGCAAGGCTCGATGTAGATCCAACACAAACGCAAAAGGAACTCGCAAAAACACTTGGAGTCACTCAACCAGTCATATTTCATCGCTTAAAAGGAATTGGAATGATCCGAAAGGTCGGAAATTGGGCGCCGTATGAAATGAATCCAAGAGACGTCAAACTCCGTTTTTACACATGTGAACATCTGCTCCAACGTAAAAAAAGAAAAGGTTTTTTTTTGCATCGAATTGTAACTGGTGATGAAAAGTAGGTCCATTACGATTATCCAAAACGTCGGGCAACGTATAGATACCCTGGCCGTGCCTCATCATCGAAGGCCAAGCCGAATATTCATGGCGGGAAGATTATGCTGTGTATTTGGTGGGACCAGCTAGGAATGGTATAGTAAGAGTATATAGTAACATACTGGTATAGTAATATACAACCGAACAAAATTATCACAGGGGAGGTCTACTGAAGACAATTGATGCGTTTGAGCCAAGTATTGCGAGAAAGAAGCTGCAATACGCCAATAGACACGGCAAAGTTATTTTGCAACATGATAATGCTCGGCCGCATGCTGCATTACCCGTTAAAACGTACTTAGAAACGCTCGAATGGGAAGTCCTACCCCACCCGCCGTATATACTCCTTCTGATTATTATCTCGACAATTGCAACATGGCCTTGCTGACCAGCACTTCTTCAATTACGATGAAGTCAAAAAATGGATCGATGAATGGATATCGGCGAAAGAGCCGGCCTTTTTCCACGATGGAATCTGTCAATTGCCAGAAAGATGGAAAAGAGTAGTGGATAGCGACGGACAAAACTTTAAACATTGAAGGTCTAACCAATTTTTCACAATAAAGCTCCAAGGTTTGAAAAAACACCACACAAACTTATTTATACTCCTACTAAAATAACTGTTTATCAGTTTTTTTAATTATTTTTTTTTTTCTATATGTTCGAAGTATGCTTAATTCATAAAAATGAAAACCTACCAAAACCTTTACACTTTAATTTATATTAAAATCAAAATATTGACTAATTAAGTGCAACAGTGTGTTTTGCAGCGATATTGAACAAAATAACGAAACTTTGTATCAATGTATCAACTAACTAAAAGAAAAAAAAAAGATTTACAAAGACATACGACAAATTACCAAAATTTCCCATCAGTTTCCCATGCCAAAACACAGTCACACACATTTAGAATATTATTTATTAATTAATCAACCAGGAGCGATATTGAAATATTTACGCCTAATACAGAGGAAACAAATAAAGAGTTTGGTATGGTTGTAAAGCTAAGGGTGGAAAAACACACGGCAGGTTAACCTTGACAAAACCCTGCTCGGTACCACGCTTTCCACCCCGATTAAACTATTATGGTTTCCATTTTATAATATACAAAAACATTTCACTTATGTAATCTACATTGCGCATGTTATTCTGCGCGCGCAATCAAAATTATTATAATCTAAAACTCATATATTTAGAAAAATAGAAAATAATAATATATATATTTTTGTAATTCTTCTAAACTTTCTCTTTAT